>LSSN01003641.1:0-24417 GCA_001970855.1 Smittium culicis | reverse complement strand
CCGTGTGAAATAAGCAGCCTTTAATATAAGCTACTATTTCAGGTCGATGAAAATGATGTTTATATATAAAAGATTAGCATCTGTAATTTCCACAAATCCGCACACTAAATACATTATTTATAGATAAAAACTCTGAATATATTTTAAAAAAGCCATAACAGTACCCTTTCATTCAAAATTATAGCAAAAAAATTTTCAAATATTTTACAATTTGATTCCTTGCGTGATAAAAAAATAATTTTCATAGTCGAGATAAATTTGTGTTAAAGTTTAATGAAAAGCTCGAATTTATGCAGACTCAATTGATTTACAAGAATTTTGGTCTAGCTACGAAATTTTGGATACACATTATCACTTATACTACACTATGAGAACTAGTATCGCAGATGAGATATTACAACTGATGAAAATTAACATATATATAAAGATTTATAACCTAAATTTGACATATAATTTGAATGCTATATACTAATATTGTACTAAGGTTATATTAATATTATATCCCACTATTAAAATACTAATTTTTTATTTTCCCTTTATGATAAGATGAAAAGTTTATCTATACACCCGTAATTTGAAATTCTATTTATTTTTTACCCTAAGTTTCATTTTAATTAATAAATATGGTATAAATTTAATAATAATTAATTATTAATTTAGTATTAGTTAATAGCTGTAAAAAACTAAATATTCTTTATAATTTAGATGACATTCTTTGGAATTTATGTTTTCGTGTTTTTTTTTAGATTTATTTATTTTAAGAGAAAATAAACTATTTTATGCAATACAATATGGATAACAATTCTAATTTAAATTATAATATCATTATAGCTATCAATATTTCTGTAGCTTAAATTAACGATTTATTTCTACTGATATGAGTTATATTCTTTATAATTATTTATTTTTGCTTTCTTAAATTAAAATAATTTCTTATAGAATTATCATACTTATGGATTATAGATGAATAACATGATTTTGGTAAAATAAAATAGGATATAAAATCAATTTTTTGTTTAGTTTACCTTGAATTTTTATTAATCAATCATTAAAATTTTTATAATTTTTAAGTATTAAAATAGTAAAATCAGCTTTTTACTTTAATATCTGTACATTATTAATTTATAGGGCCTTTTATTTATAAATATTTCAAAATTAGAAAATTTAGTAAAAGCACCAAAAAAAATGAATTACGACTTTTAGAAAAAAAACTATGAAAATTATCTTTTTAACCTAAAAAAAAAACTGAAATATATGTATATATATTAAATGATTAAGTATTTATTTGTGTGTAATAACTTGAAACTATAGCATCAGAAATAATATAAAAAATCATTATAATTTTCAAAAAATAATAATTGTGCGATTGTTAATTTAAATATAGAAAAATCTATATTCGCAATTTCAAATTAGTAAACGTATCTAGAAATCTATTTCTTGATTTATATACTCATAAATATATTTATTTTTTAACATAAATCCTATATTTATTTTGATTTTTTATTATTTACTATGAATTATTATATATCCGTTGTTATTAGTAAAAAAATTGAAAAACTAATTTTGAATATTAAAGTTATAAAAACAGTCCTGATTGCTATAAATTTTTCAACTATAAAAACGATTTCAAAAATAATATAATATATTAAACTCAGATAAATATTGAATTTCAATTATTATTATTAATATTTAAACAAAAAAAGTATTAAAGATAAAATAAAACTAAAAAATAAATAAATTCGATCTTATATTACATCATGCATAGTAATATACAATAAAATCCATACTCGAATATTTTTAATAAGTTTAATTTAATCTGATATAATTAAAATTTTTAAATAGAGTAGAATTAATAGTTTTTTTTATCTGGGAGTATAATAACTCACAAATCTTGGGTCACTATACATCCATATATTAATAATTCACAAATATTGGATCGCTAAATACCCATATATTAATACACGACTTTATATTTATATATTAACTATTAATTTTTTCTAAATTTCGTTATACTTTTATTTTTTATCTGACTTAAAATTTCTTTTTTTTCCCTATAGTGAATTTCACTTATGCTAATTATTTTCCGGCTACCTTTATTTTATCGTTTTAAATTCCACATAATATTCTCATAAGTTAGTTTCGATTACTTGTATTATGTATATTTATCATTTTTTCTAAATGAAAACTCAAATATTTTGTTATTTTCCTTCCAAAAAATAGCTATTGTAGAAATAAATGTATCAATTTATAAGATATGACTAATAGAGATATTAATATTTTGCTAAAATAGCAATATTTTTTTCTAAAGCATTGTAAAATTAGTTTATTTTTTTTTAGTCGATAAAATTTATCCTGTATAATACAATATACTTTTGATGATAATTATTGTGCATCGAAAATATTTTATTATTATGCATACCTTAATATATTCTTTGGTCTTATTGAAATAATTGAACATAATTTAAAACTTTAATAAAAAAACTAATAAAAAATATTTAATCAATTGAAAAAATGCAGTATGATATAATTGATTTTAGTTTTAATAAAATTGGATTTTTCTATAATAATAAATTATATTTTCATATCCCTCGGAATTAACTTGATAAATTACTAAAACTATTTAATATCGCTGTATAATGGAAAAAATAAAAAATAAAATCGAGAAATAAACCAACGATATCTTTATTTTAACATTAATTTTTTGTTTTCTTAATTCATTTTTTACTTTATCAGATTCAGCTGATATATTTACTTTTTTATTCTTTTCATATAATTAAAACTTAAATATAAAAGAAAAAATCAAATTTAAAGTTATTATCATTGAATATTTATTATTTAGTCAATAAATTTAATAAGAATTTTTTGAAATTTTGTAATTCATTCGGTATTAAATGAAAATATATTGTCAATTAACGTGAAATTTTTTTTCTATTTATTCTGAAAAATTGTCCGTGTAATTATAGAGACTGTAATAAATTATAATTATTTATAGACTTTTAACTGAATTAAGAGCGAGGTTAATTATATTTTTTCCATCTTTGATGAAATATTGTTATTATAAACTAAAAATAAATTATTAGTCATTTCTAGATAATTAAATTAACAATTTTTATCTATTTAGTAGTTTAAATTATTCTAATAGAATCAGAACTTTATTTTCCTTGCATTAGATACAAAATTTTTAATCTTAATACTCGTAATAAAATCCAATATAAAAATAAATGTGATATATTATCCGATTTTGAATGAATTTAATTTCATGTTATATCAATTCACTGTATTTTTAGTATATCTATTCGGATTTCATAGAGGATATTGATAAATATGATATTCTCGTCTTTACCATTGATAAAATTAATCTAATAATTTTTTATTCATTTTATTATAGTAAAAAGGAAATCGTGCTCCTAATATTTTATCCAATTAGTGTGAAAGTAATTTTTATATTTATATTTATCCCTATAGTCATTATACGTCTAAAATTGATTCAAATTCAATTTTTATTTTCAAAAAAATAAAATTAGTTACCTCTATATTTTTATGTTTTTGATGGTCTAAATGCGAATTTTATATTAAAGTTCTTTACAAATATAAACTTAATTCTTAAACTTTATATTAATTTCATTTATTTCATTAATGTATAATCTATTGGAAAATTTTATTGATATATAAGAATGATGAGAATTAATAAAATATTTTTAATTAATTACATTTTATCTATTTTGACTATAGTTACGTTTAAAAATGTTTTCATACTTGATTTTAAATTTTCATACACTTTTTATAGTTAGTAGATAAATTTTAGAATTAAAAAAAAAATTATGTACTGGCTTTGGTGAGAAAGTTTCGAATAAAATTTTATTTCGTTTCCGTCATATAAAAGAATAGAAAATAACTTTATCTTCAATTTACTTGATATATTTTCAAAAGTGTATATTTTTGGTTATAAATAGCCTAAAAACTCATTTTATTGATTTTTTAAGTTAAGAATGAATAATTTTTTTTTTTCAATTTTCTTGAAAAAATTAAATATTTTAAAACTTGAATAAAAATTTATAACATCACGAAAAATTAAATCTTTTCGCAAATTAATCAATTTCTAAATATCTCGATGCAATTAAATATTTGCTATAGTATCTCAAAAATATAGATAATTATCACCTAAATGCTACTATAACCTTTCATAGGGAAACTGATTGAAAAATTTTCAATAATTATTTTCACATTCTAATATATAAATTCTCATGCATTTTCAAATTCGCTGATAGTTTATTTCACGCTATTTTATCCAAGTTTTGAATTATCTGCGACTAATAATATATATAAATACCATGATTATCATCTGATAGTTGGTGTATTTGATAAAAATTTTACATATTTTTTGAATATATAAATTGAAATATATTGCTTTACTTGTTTTTTTCACCACAAAATATATCTTGAATATAATTTATAGCTATAATTACTCTTGTTTTTTGTGAATGTTATGTAATTTTTTTTCAAAAAATTCTATTGTATATTATCTATATTTTCACTGAAATTAGGTTCAATAAATAGACATTTTTAATAGTATATTCCAAAATTTATTGATACTTTTAAAAAAATTCTAAAGCATAAATATTCTGGTTCAAAGAATTCTTACTTATAAAATGTCAAATCGAGAAATAATAATACTAATCCAATTTCAGAAAATTAAATATTTGTCTATTCTCAATTCAATTAAATATTTTAAAAATTAAAATGCAACTATTTTAATTAGAATAATCAAATTCTTTTATTTATGAGAAAATTTTAGGCACGAAGGGAGGAGTAAAGAAAGGGCTAAGTTTGGACTGAGACTGAGACTGAGACTAAGATAGTGTTATTTATTTAATATTATAGGGATAAAATATTTTTCGTGGGATAAATAAAATAAAATAAATAATACACTTAAATTTTTCTGAAAGATGGAAAAAAGTTACCCTTTATACTTTTGAGGAAAAATCTAAATTATATTTTTAAATAAAGGTAATTATAAAAGTGTTAATAATTTTCAAATAATTGCTTGTGGAAAATTATGAAATTTTCTAAAAGGTTCTAGAAGCGATTGGAAATAATCTATGAATAAAATTTCATTACATTTCATTGTATTCCAAAATTTCTTTTGATGTTTCATTATATTCCCTAATGTTCCATAAAGTTCTAGATTGTTTCTGTGCATAACAGAAAATATATAATTTCAGCTTTTATTTTTTTATAAGTTTATTTAAATATTGGTAGATTGATGTATTTGTGTATTGTAAAGAATTTTTTTGATTATTTTACCAAAATCACTTAAATTAGACCTAGGTTAATCTTATAATTTGCATTTATATATTATATTAATCATAAATTATTTAAAACAAAAAATTACTCATATAAATAATAAATTTTGAATAAATATAGCTAATATTTTTATTTATAAATTTTTTTTTTGTTAATTAAAATGAAATGTTAAATTATTATTAAAACATAACAATTATTGACATAATAATTCCTGTTAATAAATTTAAATTTATTAATTACGAAAATTATAAAGATACAGAAAAACAATAACATTGAATATGTTGAATAATAAATCCTAAACCCAATTAAAAACATTAAACGTATATCATATTTTAAATTTTTGATTTTTCTAATAATAAAGCAAAAATCTGACAGAAAATTAAATAAAATAGCCAAAAATAGTAGATGAAAAGAATTCAAGTCAAACTGTACTCAAAATATATATTTTAATGTAATCAAAAGTCTTAAATAATTGAACATACGTTTCTTTATTATTACTAAAAGCCATGCTTTGTATATTATCTATATATCTTTATAAATTAATATGCATATTTTGATAAAAATTTAACCGTCTAAAATTAGAATTTTTTTTTTTGTAGAAGCAATAAAGAATTATCAAAAAGAATTCAAATTTATATTCAGTGTTATAATTGAAAAAAAATCTTGAATTATCATAGGAATATTGCCATGACAGTGATGAGATGAGATGAGATATATTTAACTCAAAAATAATAAATAATAAATAATTCCTAATTTAGTATATTTATACTTAATTTATTCTAAATTTATATTAAAGTTTTAGGAATTTGATACCAAATAATAAATTTTATTGATTCACTGAATATATATATATATATATATTTAAAGTATTTTTTGTTTATTTAGATACTTTTTGTGTTAAGTTGCTGAAGTGTATAAAACTACAAGTACTGAAATTTTGTTTTTATATTTCAGGAATATAAATAAAATTCAAAAAATATACAGAATATTTTTTTAGCCAAATTCGCTAATTTCTACTATAAATTTTTATTTCGGCAAATATACATATTTTTTTATCGAGTATTTGGATTTTTTAGCTATTAATTAGAGCACCTTAATCTAAGATCAACAAAAAATGATTAAAATTTATTGAAATTAACTGTATATATCAAAATTTTTATTTTCCCTTCAAGCTATACAAGATTTTATCATTTAACAGCAGAATTAAAAAATTAAATATTAAATATCATGAAATATTTAGAATACTAGTACAGTAAAAACAAATTTAATTATAATAGATTTGTTTTTATTTCAAAACTATAATTGATATTTTTTTAATAAATAAATAAATAAATACTAAAATCCAGTCTATATAAATTTTTAATATTCGATATTGTTTGGGAAATTCGATTATTTTTTCTAATAAATGCTATTTATATGTATGAATTAGATAAAGGTATATTTTGCATCTATTAACCAACTCAATGAAATTCTCTAATAAGATTTAAAAATAAAAGTAAAGATGATGATTGGTAAAAGTTGCGCTTGTCGAAATAAACACAATTATAAAATATTTATAATATGAAAATAGTTATTTAACTACATATCTATACTTATATAAAGTAGCAAATATAATTTTATTCTCTAATAGTCCAATATAATAGCGACTAATAAACTAATAAAAGTTACTTTTTTATGCGTACAAGTAAATTATTTGTATTTATTTGAAAATTATGCTGTTGATATTTCTTTTATTGAAATAAGTATTCCTATTTCCCCACAGTGTAATAAGGTATTAAAATTATTAAAGTGTAAAGAAGTAAATATTTGATAAATGTAAGAAATTAACAAAAACTGCATTAGAACACCTTAATATTTAATTAATACTGAATTTTGGTTTATTTATCAAATCAGCTACTATGTTTCATCTAAAAGACAAAGGATGATAGTATTAAATATAATAATCCATAGTGTAATATCAAATAGATCAACATGTGATATAATTAGGAATAATTTATATTATAATATTGAATATTAAATCTAAAAAAGTATTTAATATAATTATCTACCAGTAAAATCAGAGTTAATAATTAAAGATCACTAGTTTTAATTTTTTAATATACAAATAATTTTACACTAAAATGAAATAAATTAATAACTAAAAAAAATTATTAATTGTTTCCTGAAAGTTAGAAATATCCAATCAATATAATTTAAATGTGCCATTAATAAAAATACTTGTATAAAGGCCAGATGAGTATTTTTTAGGTCAAAATCAGTATACATCCAGATCTATGGTTATGATTTTTTATATTCAGTGCTGTTGAATTCATAATATAGTATCATTTTTTAGCTTACATTGAAATAATTTTTATTATGCAATTATGCTGATAAATATATACTCCTCTAATAATATTTTATGCGATAAAATGAACTTTAACAATTGAATTAAAAAGTAAAAAAATTCTATAATATCAATTTTCGCTTAAAAAAGAGAAAAATAAATAACTTTAAAGGAGATATTGTCCAGAATGAAAAATCAATTTAAAAAAATACTTTCACAGATGATACAACTTATAAAAAACAGATACTAAAATCGGTAACTGGGCACAAACAAAAAAATTTTTTTTTTTCAATATTGGATTATTTATAAATTAAATTCATATAATTATAATTTATGTGCCAACATGATTAAGTTAGTTATTTAATTTTTTCAAAGAGTTTATATAGAGGTGGTATATACATGAAAAGGAACAGTGTTTCGTGTAATAGTAATAAGAATATGAGAGAATGTTAAATTGAAAAAAATAATAAATAGAATATAAGATTTTTTTTTTTCGAATTAAGCTTTAATTAATAAATAACTAAAAAGTATTTCAACTGGGAAAATTTTAAGATACTCACTCATATTAAATTATGAAAATATGCTATTTATTAAAGTCAAAAATTTTTCCTCCTTATAAATCCCAAAATTACTTTTTGTTCAGCTCAATGTGAAATAATTGATGATTTATATAATTTTTTTTTTTTAAATTAGCACAATGTATTTATTTCACATTAGTGTATCTAATAAAAAAAAAATTCTTTTTGATGATTGTAATTAATGATAATGGTTTATTTAGGATATCAATGTATATAATATAAAATATGATAAGAGCACTTACTTTATTTTTTTTTTAAATGGCTCGTAGAAAAGTTTGTTGGTTAGTAATTCTTGAAATTGAACTTGCATAGTAGAGTAAAAAAAAAGAAAAAGAGGAGGGCGAGGAATGGTTGGACCAAGTTATGATTTAGTTTTTTGTTGCGTGTTATACGATTGGCCAAATTTAGAAAAAAGGGTGAATTAGCGCGAAACTTTTCAATTTAATTTGATACTAAAAAAAGAAAATACGAAAAAAAAAAAAACTGCGATTCAATGAATATTTGATGTTTTATTTTTAGAAGAGGGACATTATCTATTTTCAAGTTCTTTATTTATATTTTACATGTTTAGTAAGGTATTGCGATATTCGAGACCAGGTAATATACTTTTTAGGAGGCAAATGAGCAGTTACAGCGAGTGGTCAAAAGATCAGCTGATCGATAGAATAAAGCAGCTCGAGGCAGCGCAAAGAGTCGAAGGAGGTCCAATTTGTAGCGGCACGAAACCTTTCCTGGAAAAGGGGGGCTTATCAGTGTCAAAAATAAGAGATCTGGGGAATGCGGCAAATATCTTAGCGGGAGCTGTAGATGTTCCTGGAACTGCAAATGAGGATTCTAGTAGACCATCGAAGAAGCAAAAAAAGGGGAAGAGTAAAGATAAGACGAAAGAGTTCGATTTCAGCAAATATCCAAAGAGAAAAGTTGCGCTTAAACTTAGCTACTTGGGGTGTAAATATTATGGATTTGCGCGGCAAGGAAATGTGGTTCAGAAGGCAGACGAAATGGGCGGTAATGTTACGTTCGTGCCCGAAGATTTGCCGACAGTGGAGGGGGAGCTGTTCAGGGCGCTGATCAAGTGCAAATTGGTGAAGAGTGAGAGCGATTGCGGGTATTCGAGATGCGGGCGAACGGATCGAGGCGTTAGCGCTCTTGGGCAGGTAATATCGTTGTATGTGCGGAGCAATGGGAAATTTGCGGACGATGTAGGAGATGGGGCTAACGATTTGGGGTACTATGTGGATACAGTTAATTATAATAGGCCAGTTATACTTCCGAAAAACAGCGAAGAGTACCCGTACATCAAAATGATTAACAAGAGCTTGCCACCAGAGATTAGGGTACTTGCGTGGTGCCCAGTTGATGCGTCTTTTGATGCTAGATTTTCATGCAGTTCTCGCCAGTATAGATACTTATTCCAGAGACAAGCATTAGATATTGGGAAAATGCGAGAGGCGGCATCGTTTTTGGTTGGGACTAAAGACTTTAGGAATTTTTGTAAAGTGGATTTATCGAAAAACATAACAAATTTCGAGAGGAATATACTAGAGGTGCATATTGAGCCATTGGAAAAAAAAGATAGTTTATTGGGGAGTGAGAATGAGGCGTATGGGGAAGAGTGGTACCAGTTCCGGGTGCGAGGAACGGCGTTTTTGTGGCATCAGGTGCGGTGTATGGTGGCAGTTCTGTTTTTGGTGGGGCAGGGTCTGGAGAAGCCAACGATAGTAAATAAGCTGACGGACAGCAGCAGTGCGGTGTTCAGCGGTAAGCCAGAGTACGAAATGGCTTCAGACTTACCACTATTTTTTGACAGCTGCGATTTTAAAGATGGGGAGATGGGGTGGATATATTATGCAGGTAACAAAGACTTATCTAGCTTGAGATCGCTTTCGAATGTGTTGATACCGCAGTACCAAGAAAGCTTCATAAAGCTGCAACATTCAAGCATGCTATTGAAGAATATTAATAGCACGATTATTAGCGAAGGTGAATGTAAAGCAGATATTACATCTGGGGATGCAAATGGTAATATTGAGCTTTTAGGGGAGGAAGGAAATGGGGTGGAAATGAGGAAATATGTAAAATGGGGGGATATGATCCCAATCAATGATGCGGGGCAAAACGACAATGTCAGGGTTATCCTTGGTGGGGGCAAGTACTCAAACTGCAAAAAGTACGTAAACTTGGAGAATAGAGTAAAGGCAGACCCAGTGGAAATAAGAAACGAGCGGTACCAGAAGCGAAAGACCATTTCGTAATAGACTAGATATTTTTTTTAAATTTCTACTAGCTTTTAATTTGTTGAAATTTTCACTTTTTTAAAGCAGTGGCTAATGGCACTTCAATATTTAGCAGTAATAGGAGCTTTTTTTCCCCTTTCATTTCAAAGTCACGCTTATTTTATTATTATTTTTTGAATAAAGGAAGGATGTGTTACTACTCATACTTCTACTTTTAAGGTTTTAGTTATGATAAATTATATCTGTTGGGCTCATTAAGCATTTCAGCGAATAAAAGTAGACTGATATAGGAAGGACCAGGGAAATAATACTAGGGACATTTATGGTTTATTGGGCGAAAGGCGGAAGTGTGCATAAAAAGTAAAGGTTCGTATCAAACCAGCAAGAGTTTAGGTGTCTTTATCTACTTTAGCGCCACAGTAAACAAAAATATTCTAGGGCGCTTGTATAACTTCAAAAACTGACTATTCGATTTAATTAATTTTCGACTGAGGTGTTAAATGGTCAGAGAGGTTCCTTACTGGTTGAGCGTCGAATACTTTCGAATATCCGATTTTTTATTCGGAGGCTTATAGTCTTTCTTTGGAGGTGCTGTGTATACCTTTCTGATTTGCTTGCGATTTAAAATCATGTTTTTATTTGCTGCTCTTGATGATAAAGCCAATAGTGTTATCTAATTAGTTTTTCGGCGACTGTATGAGATGCGGTTGGTTAGGTTTGGCATTGAGTAACGGGATTTATGGGATTGAAGGGCTAAGGGCAGCGATTATGGGAGGCTATTGGATAGGCTCATAGTTGCATGACGATCCTTTTATACTATCGTATGAAAAAGATTCACACAATAAAAATCCGTGAATAATCGGACGATATGAGGTGGAAGGGAGGTGAGAGGCTTGATTGTTTGCACAGCAGATGTCGAGGTTCGTTTGAATTGTTTGAAGCGCACTTTCCCGCTCTACTGTTGTGGTTTAGTAAGCGCTAGTATAGGGGCAGATCATTTGTATACTCATTGACGTTCATGAGGATTTGATTGTTGCTGGCAGTGCTCTATTGTTAAGCCCATTGTTAGACCCAGAATTGCTTTTTGCATATCAGCTGCGGCCCTGATTGTGTAGAGGTCTCGAAAGGCATAGGTTTGCATTTAGCTATCCTACCGACGAAGCTCATTTGCCGGCTGCCTACGCTCTATAGCCAAAAGATTTCCCAGAAGTCTGACCTGATTTTGATTATTTTGGGCTCACGTTTACGTAAACCAGCCAATGGCATCCTTTGTTGCCACTTGGCAAATCCGTTTCGCAACTTTCTTTCTTTTTCTTTTTTTAGTATTTCTTAAAATGGGCTAATTTATCCAGATTATCCTACTGGAATCGTCTTTATACTTTTGTAGCGCTTTTAAAAAACTTGGAATTTGCATATTTTTCTTCTTTAAGCTTTTCATCATCTTTGTACTTTTGTAGACTTTTAACATTTTTTCATTCCGCACAAACCGTTAAAAAAAAAAGCATAGGGTTTTGTTACAAGAATACCAATTGCTTACTTTGCATTTTTTCTTTTCTAAATATCACTTTTTTAATACATTGCTATCCTAAAATCTTGTTTTTGATAAATTTAATCCCTTCATTCATTCTGTCACCCCCCATTTTTTACACCCTTTTATTCTTCTCTCCTCATCCATATCTTTCAACATAATTACTTCTCAGAAGCTAGCTATCAGCAATGTCACGAACTCTACTTACTATTTTCATATCATATCTTCTAATCCTCACAACCCTGGCTCAAGACATTATTAATCCACAGAATCCATATGGCATATACCTCAACTATACTTACTCACAGCTTCCGACTGATAGCAACACTTATACCGTCTCTGTACAAGTGATCAAGCTGAACGTCGAGTACGCTAACGGCTCAAAGCCTTACTCATACCTCTTCAAATACAGTTCCAGCTACGATCTAGCAATGAAACTTGTTAAAAGCGGCTGGTCCTATGGCATCTATAACGGTAATATGATCGCCCTCGCACCCCCCTCTTCTTCTGTAACCCAACAGCTCGAACTCGAAGTTACAAACGTCAGCGCTTCTCCCAATTCCGACCAAAACTCCTCTTTCATCATCCCTGAATCAATTACCATATTAAACTCAAACGACGTTTCTGCCCAACTGGTTGGTTTTACGTTGTCCCAAAATATCGACTACTCTATCTACCAAAGTCCTTACCATAACGATGCTGCCACCTTTGAAAATATCTCTGATAATCCCTCTGAGAGCTCTCAAGAACTCGAGCAGGTTACCTCTGAAGATTCCTCCTCAGTAGAAACTACAGACTCTTCCTCTCAACCCCAGAACTCCACCTCTGAAGTCCAATTTAAAAGCTCCGACCCTATAGCCGATTCTATGGCCAAATTCTACAAAGCCCAAGCCATTGCTGGTAACTACAACTACGACAATACCTTAAACCCCTACGGAATTCAACTCGTTGGCCCTTTCACCAGCTTATACATCTATTCAACTATCTTCGCCCTCGGTCTCTCCTCATTCCTCTACGGCTCTTTCTTCAGAGCTTCTCTCCGTGCATCATATATTAGAATGTTGTCCAACCAATAACCATCACTTACGATCACCATAAATTTCATCTTACTTACTCGGATATCTTTTAGATAAAAAAAAATACATCAATGGGATTCCTCCCTTTACCAACACTTCTCCCATCACTCGGATTTTTTTTCTATTTTATGTTTTCCTTACGTTTTATTTTTGTATATACTATCCCCATATTTTCTCCTCAAAGTTCTTCACCTTAAGTAAAACCCCGTTTTATTTTTTAGTTGAAAAATTAACGTTACGAATAAATTCATATTTACGCTATTAAACTCAACTAAAAATTAATAATGAAATAATAAAATAAATACCCCAAGTATCAGAGAAATAAATAATAAAGTTTATTGGTGTAGATTATACGCTTTTCTCTTAATTTTAATGAAGCAAAATATCAATACATAACCTAATTTCTTTCTACCTTTTCTTATTAATAACTCAATTATTGTATTTGTTCAATGCTTTGATCAATAGGTATATCATAAGAATCTTCCTTTATAGTAGCTTGAAAACCTTCTTTGTTTACTATTGGATCACCTTTCACCACTATTGGCGTTGCAGTTTCTTTTAGCTTGTAACCAATAACTCCCTCATTGGGATCATAAGCTACATCGATATTAAAGACTCTATTTTTAACGTATGTTGTAGATGGTAAATCACTTATGCTTAATACCGTCTCATTTTGTAATTCCCCTTGCTTTTCCTCGCGCTGAACGCCACCGCTTACACCACCACCTTCCGATACGCCTGCCCTTAGTGTAGACCCATTTGAATCGCCTGCCACATCAGCGCTAAAACCACTAGTCCATCTACTACCTGAGTTTGAACCAGCTAAATTTCCCGTACCAAAACTAGTAGTGTCGCCATTTTCACCTCCTGATACATCACCGATAATTGATGATGAATCTCCAAGTGAAGTAACTCCGTCTACTGGATTCACGCGGTTCATATCACCGTCATTCATAGAGCCCGCGCTTAAACCTAAAACACCTGACTGATTCCTGGTTGATTCGGAATCTCCACTAGTAAATCCACTATCTCTGCCAGTGCCAGTGCCAGTGCCAGTGCTAGTCTCTCGACCAGATTGTCCGTCAGACAAGTTTTGTTCCGTTTTAATATTATCAGTTGTGCCAATTTTAACTGTTGGTGCACTACTCACATTTGGCCGTGAGTCTTGAAGTGGAGTAAACCCATTTTCCGAATCCATTTGGTTCATGTTAAGGCCATCATCAAGGACCGCATTTCCCCCTAAAAGACCTGACCGATTCCCTATAGATTCAGAACTTCCGCTAGTAAATCCACTAAAATCTTCAATTTCTGTGTCGATTCCTTGACCAGATTTTCTATCAGGCAATACCTGTGTCAGCTTTTCGTCAAAGCTTCTACTGGTTTGATCATTCTTGCTTCCACCTTCACCTAAACTGTTACTAGTTTGATCGCTATCGCCTCCATTTTCACCCAGAGTTGGTCTAGTAATCGGTCTATTAATCGTTCTAGGAATAGGTTCAATTCTAGTAAATTCATCCGAAGATCCTG
Source organism: Smittium culicis (assembly GCA_001970855.1). Classification (NCBI taxonomy): domain Eukaryota; kingdom Fungi; phylum Kickxellomycota; class Harpellomycetes; order Harpellales; family Legeriomycetaceae; genus Smittium; species Smittium culicis. The sequence continues at coordinate 9,844 of LSSN01003641.1, read as the reverse complement.
GCCCACTATCTTCAGAAATTCTTGACCTCGAAGGTTCTTTCTTAACTGCTTCAGGACTGTCGGCCGTGGTGCTTTGTGTATCAGAATCCTTGAAATTATTTGACCCGTTTGAATTGTTTGAATCTATGATACTCAAACCATTTTTTGCTGATTCTTCAGGTCTAGAATCAAGATCAAATGAATTAGACTTTTCGGCGCTATTTTCAGTACTCTTGGATTGTAAGCTATCTTTGCTGAAGTCATTTCTACTTGAGCCTGAATTAGAGTTTGAGTTGGAGCTATGTGTCTTCGATATATCATAAATAAAAATAGACCCTGATTTAGTGTGTATAAATTCAACTATTGATGTCTTTTTTATTGTTATGGAATTGGGCTGTGACAGTGTTATAAACTCGGCATTCTCATGCTCATACAAAGAATTAAATACCTCATTTGTATCCAAATTAGCAAATTTGTTAAGTATAAACTCATTTGCTTCAAATCCTTTAAAGTAATCACAAATATTTGATTGCGTTTCTTTGAGAATGTACGCAAGATTTTTATTATCATTCAATGCTGAGGATCTACCAAACTTGGAATTATTTCCATCTGGTGCTCCCCTTTTTATCTTAACATTTTCAACTTCTTTTGGACTGTAATTATTTATAAAACGTTCAATTGCCGATTCATTAGAATGATAGTTTATATTAGGTCTAGACTTCGACCTATATGAATTTTTAATATTTCCTTCTTTAAACCCGAATCTTTCACCGGTACTACTGGGTGCCCATACCTTATCTTTTAAATCTTCACTGTAATTTTTTTTTGAGTGGTCATCATATACCTCATCCGTTTCATATCCATCTTCTTGTGAAAGTGATTCATTATGAAAAACTTCGTTAACATTATTTATATCTGAAGCATCACTTTCATTTCCTTCCCGTAGATCATAGTCAGTACCTTTGGTAACTGATACTTTCTCATTTTTATCTGATAAAATTGTAGTATATTTATTTTCTCCTGTATTATCCCTCAATTTATTGTTATATAACCTCTCTGATGATAAAAGTGAATCGTCAGTATATCTCTTTTTTACTCTTGTATTGAATTTGACAGGCGCAAAATTACTGGCACTCAATTCACTCCTATATAATATTAAATTATCAATTCCTTTGTTTGATGGAATAAATCCTACTAAATTACTAAGCGATTTGATTTTATCCCATGAATAGCCATTGTATTCACCTGAAGCAATACATCTAGTAATAGTGCTGAATTTCGAAATATTAGAAGTTCTTTCTATAACGTAGTCTAAATTTTTTGGCAAAGTTAAAACCTTATCGACTAAAACTACGTCAAGGTTAGTATAACTGTCTGTTTTCCCCCAAAAACTAACAATAGAATTTATAATTTGAATCACACCATACACATCATTACGCCCAAACCTAGGCCTAACGATGTTCATCTGATCATTAATGTTTTCATGAGATCCGTCAAACACAGTATAATGAAATTTATCATTGCTATTAATAGTTTCAATAGATAATTGTTGCGGCTTATTCAAGCCCAAATTTGTGTATTTTGGAAAATTCATGATTGTTGAATAAGTTTTCACATTTAAATCTGTAGTATTGTAAGATGAATAATTAACTGCTCCTTTAATAATATGGTATAGAATGGTAGCTTCTGCTTCTTCGGTAGAAAGCTCTAAAATATTTTTACTTGAATTCATCAAATCAAGCCCAGTTTTGGATGAATACGTTTCCCTATTTGGATTATCTGCGTTAGCGTTTAAGACTGTTCTTACTACGTTTAAATTGGTATCAAGTTTAAGCGTTCTCAAGCTATTTATCAAATTTCTCGATAGCCCATTCACCGTAATACCAAAGTCTTTATTGCAGCTATAAAGTGCGTATAAATCTACGTCGGTTTTTCGATTACTATTAGGTGTTCTCGAATTTTCATCAGGACATAAAGCATCATCATTACTCACCTGTTGTCTATCTTGACACTTGTTTATTCTTTCTTCAGGGCAAATCGGATAACCTTGTGTAAAATAATTTTTAATTGAGTTCATTTTTCTCATGAAATAATTGTTATTGACTTTTCTATTTTCAAAATTATTTCTCATGCAATTTATGCTTTGATCATAGTACCTCACACGATCATTACCCATTGGATTGGTACCACTGTGATTTGGTCTACCGCAGTTAAAATTTTCATCGTCTCGATTATCAAAATTGCATCTACCGTTATTTTTAGCTGTATTACTCATCCATTTATTGATAAAATCGTTGTTTACCAAAAGTGATTTTTGTTTCGAGGTTTTACTACATCCGCCAACAATATTCTGTGCTTCACTTTCTGGTAATTTTATCCTGTATAAATCATCTAAGAAGTTTCTACCACAAATGTCTAGCCGATTTTTCAAAGCTAAAAGACATTGTCCTTCACATTGCTGATCAATATTTTTTGAAATTTCCCTTTCTATAGCTGAATTTTTTGGAGCTAACAATGTAATCATAGCCTGATAATCTGTCGGTTTTGATGGATTCTTCAATTCACGACTTCCAAAAGCTCCGGTATTCATCTCGCTATTATTTATAAACTGTGAGTTTGATCTTTTGTAAAATCTACCAAAATAGTCTAGATATCTATTATGTGAATCATTATTGATACAAGATCTATAAATTCCTGGATCTCCGAAAGCTACCTGCTTAACCCAGCATTTAAAAATTTCAACACCCTCTATCCCCTCCAAAATTTTGTAAATGCCGACCCATGGAATCTCTGTTAGCTCTTGATCAACTTGTGGATTTGAAAAGCATGTCGCTACAAGCAATGAAATCAATATGATGTAAGAAAAAAAATTTAAAGTTAGCTTTCATGATTTTTTTGTTTGAATAACTTTTTAGTATCGATGAGAATCTATGAATATATTTCTATTTTATTTTATATGATATTGAATATAATTATAATAGCTATTCTAATAACTCGATATTTATACTTTATTCACAATACAAAATAATTGATAATTTTTAAACTTTAAAAAAGCTTAAAATTTGACATTTACACACACATCTCATACTCACAAAAAATTTATATAAATTTATACGAGCAAAATGCTATTATAGATTATAAAAAGTAATAATTATTTTTTTTATATAAAAACAATAAGTTTATATAATTATAAATTGTTCTAATAGGCGAGAATATAAATGCTTTTATGAACTAATTTCAATTTATTAATTTTTTGGTTTTTTAAAATTGGTTCTATATTTATAAATATAGTAGTATTAAAAATTAAAAATGATCCTATGGTTACTAGACATCAAAATTATGTTTTAATAATATCTATAAAAGTATGACAGCAATTAAAATTCTTATATTATTTATTGATTGTAATTTTTAACCGCATTTATTTATTTATTTATTTATTAAAGTTTGATAAATTCATTTTTTAGAACTAACGAATTATACACCAAAAAAATCATAAAATAAAATAAAATAAAATTTTGTCATAAATATCAGAAAAATTTCCTGACTGATAAACCAAACTCATATTTTAATTTATCTTTGCTTTAACCCCAATATATTTGCAGCGAAATATTAAGGCAACATTAAATTTGAATAGACGGTTTAAATCAATTTCGCATATAGTGATTGAGAAATGCATTTTTTGTCTGCCTTATGTAATAACAGTTAAGAAAATAAAAATAATTAAAGATCTTTAACATGTAATATTAATATAACTAATTTTTTGAACATTAAAATTTTTAATCAGAAATAACTATTTATTGATATATAAAAGTAAAGAAATCAAAAAATTAAATATTTTTATTTGATCTTTTAATTATAATAATCAATTTTGATGTGCTGACTATAATACAAGGTTGATACATTTTTAAGAATTTTTACTTGCTTTCAAAATATGTAGCAGAGATAAAACAACTAATAATGAATAAAATTTGGTTTTAATTTGTATATACTAGCGTTATTGTTAGAGTTCTAAGATTTCTATCGAATAAATGTTTATAGAGATATCGTAGTTAAAGACAAAAAATTATTAAAATCATAATGTAACTAAAAAATTTTCATTTATAATAATAATAGTTAGATATTAACAGTGAGGTTTTTTCGATTGTGAGCATCGTTGTAATATTATATCTCCACTAGTTACATTTCATCTTTTTAAAATGTGCTGATATTAGACTCAAATTTCATCAAATCGTTGTAACTAAGCACAAGTTCACTCCTAGAATAAGTAAAACCTGATTTCTTAATTCATTTTCACCACTAAAAAATTAATATAATTTTTTAAATAGAAAATAAATTTATTTGAAATAAGAAAAATTACTATAGTCTTTTTAAATAGGGAATAAATTTATTTGAAACAAAAAAACTATACATTATATTCGTATATTTGAACTGCTATAGAAAATTAACTTTCTTTTTACAAGTATTATTAAAATTTTATTTATACAAGGCGATGATATGTATAATACTAGCCGCTTTTTCTTTTCACAGTGTTATAATTCAAGATAAATTAGGAGCAAATAAAAAACCAATATAAAAATATAGCTTATCAACCAACCCTTATAGCCACACTAGCAGCTTATTTTACATTTAGTATTGGTTCATAGATGCTGGCAAGTCACTTATATTTTATAGTAATAGATTCTAAGAATGAGGTAATCATTCAAAAATTTGGCTGTTTCCAGTTCAATTTATTGATCAGTTATACCAACACAAAGCTAGATCAAAGCTTTTTTAGACCCCCATCTCCGTCAAATATTTTTTGAATTAGCCTCGTATGGATTTTTTGAAACTAGAAAGTAAAAATTTTATATCAGAACTGACCAGTGTCGGTATGAGCAGAATAATTGACGATTTTTGATAATTATGCAATCGAATGCTTCATAGAATAATAAGTCTGAACATATATGGTTCTAGTATCGTTTTTTTTTTAGATAATTTTTTTTCCTGCGCATTTGAAGTTAATAATAGCACGATAGTGTGTATTAGAACATAGGTTTCATCTCTAATCTAGATGAAATTTACAATATAGACTTCAAAAATCAGGAATAATTGATCATATATCTATTATTAAAACTCCAAATACTATAAATCAAAAAACGGGGGGTTTTTATGTCAGAATATGTCAAAAAAATTGATTGGAAAGTGGTTTGATACCATAAAAATAAAATAATATGAGGACGTTGTTCTGTTTTAAGAAATAAAGTTTGTTATAAACTAATTGAAAACACAGAATATTTTTTTATTCAATCTGCCAGTTCATATTTTTGTATATAGCTAGTTGAAATTGGATAGTTATTTTCGATATTTGATGATTATGGTTTACGAAATCTTTTGATACAATATATTTAAATATTTTTATTTGATTTTATTATAATAATTTGAAATAGATTAAATGACAGAGTTTACAGTTAAATTAACTAAGAATATGTATAATTATTGTAGAGCTTCAAATAATTTTATTCGCTTGATTTAAGGGCTAAAAGGCTAACTTACTTTCCTCAAAATTGTCTCCAATATATACTGAGCTACATGTGCTATAGGTAGTTTGCATATTTGGACAAGTGTAACCATTATCATAAGAAAAATCGTAATTAATATTTGGTATTATGTCATTAGTAGAGATCTCATTCAACGCCTGGTTTAAATTTATATTTAAAGTTTTTATATAATAATCGAGAAAATCGCTGCGTTTTGGGCATACAGTTTTGGATTGATAGCTGATATTGATTGTTTGCTTGAAATTTTCAGAATTCGAATTTTCAGCACAAAATAGCCTGTTCATCGAGTTAAAAATTTCTATAATAGGCTGGCATAATTTTGGTGCAGTATTTTTATATGTATGTATTGCACCTGATCGCGTATGTATCCCATCCATTATATCATTTAAACTAATCGATATGAACTTGCTTGCACAAATTGATTGAACATTTATAAATTCATCATTTGATAGAATATCAAAACTGCTCGCTTTTATTACATGTGCAAAGCTACTTAGAACATATTTATCCAGATAATTACAAGTTGAGAAAATGGCATCATTACATTGTCTTTTTTTTAAAGAAGCACGGTTTTTTTCATTGTGTTTGGAATTCAAAGTGTCTCCAGTACTCGACTTTTGATATTTTGCCTCTCTTCTTTTATTTAATTCATTTATATTACAATTTTTCATGAGCCCATTCTTGTTTAAATTAGCAGGTATATCATTTTCATAGCTAGATATTGGCGAGTTTTTAAGACTTTGACTACCATGGCGTTTACTCCTATTTGCATTAAATCCGTGAGTAGATTCAGATCCGCTGGATTCGCTGATTTGATCTCTTTCGTTATTATTGTCGACGCTTATTGAATGACCATCGTCTATTCTGATACTTTTATTTTTAGAATCAAATTGATATTCTGAGTCTTCATCAGCCCCTTCTCTGCTGTTTTTATTTGACGAATCGCTAGCTCTTTCTTCGTCATAACTGTAACTATCTTCTTTCTGGATTGAATCAGTGTCTGTATCACTTAAGTAACCGTTGTTTTTATTTTGGTCGCTAGAGTCACTATACTTTGCTCTGAGTAATTTTTCTGGGTCTATAGGTGAGCCATTGAAATTACGCTTCTTGTTATTGAATTTATTATCGACGCAGGAACGACAAGTAGGCCCGATAGCACTCCCAGTTGATGATCCTAAATTCAGGTCGTCGTTAACTTCTATAAGGCCAACCAAATTGCTTATTCTATCCAGCATATCCGAGATTAAAAGACTTCCTGTTTTAGAAATAAAAAAGTCTTTAATTTTGCTAAAGTTTGATATGCTAGGAGTGTTTCTTATAACATAGTCTACTGTTTTAGGAAGAGTTAGAACTTTGTTAATAACAACTATATTTATCTGATATTCAGGAAAATTTTGAGTTGGCTCAAATAAATTTTTCTTATCGTATCGTTTTGAATATTTTTTATAATTTAATATCGGTCTATCAATTTCCCATTGACCATATTCTCCGTTGGTTGATCCGTCAATAATAGTAAATCTATAATTCCCCCCGATTTTTTCAGTTTTGATAGTCAATTCTTGTGGTATATTAGGACCTAAATTCACATATTTTGGAAAGCTCATGATGCTTGAGTATGTTTTGTAATTTAAATTTGATCTCTCGTTAAAGTAGGTCCTAATTTCACCTTTAATAATGTGATATAGAATTGTCGCTTCTGCTTCTTCGGTAGTGAATTCCAAAATATTCTTTTCTGAAACCATCAAATCTGGACTGAACCCACACATCCCTGCATTTGTATTACGATTTGGCTGATTGTTATCATTAAAATTTCTTATAGCATTTAAACCTTTATCAAATCTAAGATTTTTCATTCTGTTTATTAAATTTTTTGATAACATACCATTATCAAATCCAGAATCTTCGTCATTATAGATTTCTGAAATTGGGTTTTGACTATAGAGACCACATTGAGCTAAATTAGAACAACTGTGTATAGTACTATAACTAGAATAGTCTCTTTTTTGGAGGGTTTTATGTTGCGAGCTTTTATCTGTTTTCGTGAACCTTAAGCTTTTTAAATAACCTCTCATGTTTCCAATTCCGAAATAATTAAATTTATTATTCTGTCCAATGTTATTTCCAACAGCCCCATTTACACTATTATTGTTTCCAAAACAATAATTTGCACTGTTACCATCTCCAACATTGTAACTTCCACTGTTTGAATTTCCAAAATTAGAATTTCCATTATTTCCATTGCCCATATTAAAGTTACCGTTATTTCCATCCCCGATGTTGCAATTACCAATATTCCTATCTCCTAGATTTCCAAATCCATTGTTATTAGTACCAAAATTTGCCAAGCTTGGATTTTCTAGCAACTGCAGCCTACATTCATTAATAAAATTTTTTGCCATTTCAAAACCCATTTTCCCCTTACTCCCTATCTTTACAGAATAGCTGGGCCTAGTTGCTTTATTATATCTGCTGGGGTCATAACAGGACCATTGATTAGAGTTTTGAACTCGTCTTTGCATTTCCTTTCTGATTGCAGAATCGTTTGGAACAAGTATTGTTAAAACTAACCGAGAGCTGGTTTTTTTTGGGGCTTGAAGTATGTTTCTTTTTATTATAAAGTCATTCTTATAATTACTGGTTACGGCTTTATACCCGTCAGAATCTTGGCGTAAATTAGTCGAGACCATTCTAGCATATCCGCTATTTGTATAGGGTACTCCACGTTCATTTTGAGTTATACCTGCTAATTGCGCAATCCAACTTCTAAAGATACCAACATCTTGCACACCTACCAAGCTATTGTATATATTCTCCCACGGAATATCAATTAAATCTTGTGCCCATAATTCTTGGAAAAAACTTATTGCAGCAAAGAGAAAAACTATTTTCACATTTTTACCTAATAGCTTGATTATAATCATTTTGATTCTTTGTCTTTTTTAAGAGAAAAAAAAGTTCGATTTTGTGTTTTTTAAGCATAAATTTTATTGCATAGCTCTAAACCCACACTATATATACTATTTTTATAAACTCAAGGAAATTATGTTGATTTTTTTTACTTTAATATTCTGTATCAAACATTAAAGATATAAAATCACTATTATAAAATAAAAGAAGATATAAACAATTTTTATAGTTTTAGTTTTAGTTTTAGAGTTGGAAAATAATAATATAAATGTTTAAGAGTAAAGTTTTTTTTTTCTGTTGCCGTCACTAGGGCCTAGAATACATTTATTTTTATCTAAAACAAACATTTCAAGTTTTATCATACACTCTCTGGAACTAGAAAGTTATTAACTATATTTTTATATTCAAATAGTTTTGTTTATGAAAATATACTTTTGATCAACTAGTAAAACCTTTATCAAAGCCTTGAACAATAAAATTTTCTATATGTTTTAAGAATTACTCTAACTAGTATTTTTTATTGTATACAGTGTTTCAGTAATTTGGCTTTATAAAAAATTAGCTATAGCATCTGAGAGTTTTTACAACAGATTTTATCAAAAAAATTTAAGTTGTTGATTTCCCATGCTATAGCAGAAACTTATCAACACACACTCTGTTATGAGGTACGTTAGAGTTATTAATAACTCTAGGCCCTAAAATAGGATTATTCAGGAGTCACTAACTTTTATTTTTCTTTTTGTCCAAACTCTAATTCTATTTTTTGATAAGGTATTCTAGGTGATAAGGTTGTTTTAAATGTTTTTTTTGGACCATTCTTACACTCAAGAAGTTTTGCTAATTTTATCGATTCACGTATAACAGAAATACATGATTGTTTGCACCTTGTCAAAAAATAAAAATAAAAATAAAAATAAAAAAAGTATCAATTATTTTATATTTATATTTTTCTTTTTTACAACAAGCTTTGTACAGAATGGCTAAGAATTAAACATCAAAGTGGAGGTTAACAAAAAGTTTAAAAAAAAAAATTTTTTTTTATTTTCGAAAAACTTACTTCTAACAAAAGATCGATTTAAAAAATACTAAAATAAAATTTTAATAAAATATATCGACCCAACTCCTTTGTGCTGCTCTAGTTGCTTCCATACCCACCTGTTGTGGGCTCAAGGTTCATCGATACTTATAAATTTTAACAATCAGATATAACAAGATTGTCTTACTAATTATTTTGATGTTACCCAGAGTAATAATCCCGGCAAACTTTACAAAAATAATTTGATTTCAATGAAATACCATTTTTACCAAAAATTAAAGTGTTTTTTGTGCACATGGTCCGAAAATCTGCTACAGCATTAATATGGAAGTTTTTGAACAGATATCCCGCAAAGTTATATCATGGTTTGATGTTAGTACATATA
>LSSN01003639.1:0-20850 GCA_001970855.1 Smittium culicis | reverse complement strand
CAATGCCCAGTGGGTATGGAGCTTCTAGAGCGGCGGAGGGGGGTCAATTGAAAATTTATTTTTTAGAATATTTTTAAATTATGCTTAATAAACTCATTGTGAAAAAAATAAAAAAGCAAACTAAAATTGATTAATTAAGAGTACTAATAACCTCACAAAAAATTATATATAATTTATAAAAAATACAAATCAAGAACCTGACTAAAATAATCTATTAAATTACTAATCATAATTACATTCACTTTGATATTGAAATTTGTTATATAATGAAAAATTATCTATTTAAAACTGACCAATTTTAAAAGTGTTTGACCGATATAATATTTAATTTTTTACTATTATTAAATAAATTAACTATTTGTTAAAATATTTTTCACCAATTTCTTTTTATAACAATATCTGTTCATTATCTATCCTATCATTAATATTAAATAGCACTTATAATACTATAAATAAAATTATATCAAATAAAAAATTAATTGCAAATATTATTATAAATTTTAATAAAATAATCATCAAATTTATAGTTTACTTAGATTTACCAAGTCTATCGCAAAAAAATTTTTTAGGAATAATATCTAAAGAAAATAAATATAACTAGCAAGATACTCCGTATTTTTTATAGATAAATACGACTATAAAGATGTTAATCCTCTAAAAAGAAAATAGGAATAATCCTACAAAAAAAAATTTGCAGATAAACAACTCCTGAAAGTTTTTTTAATACAAAGGATTTACTTATTTGTGTAATTTTTTATGTTAGAGTTGCTCTTTGTGTTTAGCTATACTATTATAATTATCTTATACTGTCTTATTACAGTTATATACATTAAACATTAGTAAAATATCGAGTTTTCTAATTAATTTTTTAACTATCAAAATTCATCATTTTACCAAGTTTTAATGAATTCGAATTTTTTTTACAAAAAAATCTTTTATTTAAACTTATAAAATTGAAACAAAAACAAAAATCCTAGAATAATTTTAAACATCTACTGGATTAAATGGAAAATCCAGGCATATATTTATCTAAAATTTCTAAAGGGTTGGTATATGTTTTTAAATACTAAAATAATTAGTTAAGAATAGATTTTTCTCAATTTCTTTTTTCCTAAATAAAAAAATTAATCAATAGTACATCTATCTTGGTGTACTTGTTCATCATGCCTAGCTTATATCTAGAGTTTAATTTTGGGTTTAATTTGGGTTTTTATAGAGTTATTACTAAGCGAGGTTTTTTATTAGTAGTTGGAGTGAAAAGTTTTTATTCCCAAAAAGCGGGAATTCCACTTTTATGTCTCGCCTTTAGATATAAGATTGTTGAGATTTACAGCTAATAAATGGTTATAGTAATTTATTCTATAAATAAGGTGAACAGGACATATGTTTCTAATAAACAAAATAAAACTGTTTATGAAAAAAATCTACATGTTAAATTAGCCAGAAAAACTCAGATGTAGAAACTTATTGAGTTTTTATCACTTGGTGACTTTCCACCCCGACACATTTAAAATAAATCCTGATATATCATGGCGTATTATTCCGAAAGAATTTAAATCTAGGAAAATATATTTTTAATATGAATTGTTGAATTTAAACACATAAATAAATAAAAGATTTATTTATGAGATTTTTATATAGCCATAACTCACTATAGTCTAATAAAAATAATAAGCGAGGACTAATAGTATACCAAAATAGTTTTAAAATTTGATTTTATTGGTTTAATATTATAATTATTTAAAATATTTCTTCTTTTAATGTCTTTTTCTATTATATTTAGCTGAGTTTTATTAAAATTTATTGTTAAAAATTGATAAATAGTTATGTATCAACTTAAGAATAGTTAAATTAAAATGAAAAATATGAATAAAAAATGTTATCGACCGAGGAAATAAGGCTAGGGTATATATCACCTAAAGATGCAAGATGATTGATTTGATTTTATTAAGCTATAAAATATCTTGGAAATTAAATAATTTTAATAATCAGCAAATAGTAATAAAGGAGTCCTAATAAGGGGAATTTTTTAATTTTTTATTGTAACGTACAAAAATCTGACATTATGTGATCGCTATAATGATAATTGTGATTTAATTAAATATTTTAAATAATATTTTAAAATTTAAATATATGTTGAATTTATACTACTGCGGCTGAGTTCTTCGGGATTCTTCTATTTGTGTTTAAGGCTGGAATAACTTAGCTTTCTACAAGTAATTATATTTAGATAATAAAATTTTAATTAGATTTATAGATTTGATTTGGAAGTGTAGGCTAATTTATTTTTTTATTTATAGTTTTATATTTTTGGAAGTGAAAGTTAATATTATAAGCAAAAAATCTGCAAATAAATGTATATACGTGTTTTTTCAACTTTCAAAAAAAACAAAAAGAAAATAAAGTTTTGCTCAATATTTTTCTAATAAAAGACAAGTAAAAGTAAAAAAAAAATTTAGTAATAGGCGATTAAAATACAAATAAAAATCTATTTTTTTATTTAAATCATAGTGATATTAAGCTATGAGCACACAATATTTTGTGATATAGATATAGACTTGATTTACGATTTTAAACTTCACATCTGTCATATTTTATGATTTTTTTGTTTTTAAATTAAAATTTTAATTTAATTATGGCTTTACAGACTAATCTAAAATCTTAAATCAAACAAAAATTATTTCTATAAAAATGTCTTGAAAATCATCATTTCTTCAAGATAATAATTTTCACAACAAGCCATTATATCTCAATAGTGGAAATTCGCCACATAGCTAAAGCCAATAAGCTTCTACGTTTGAGCTGAGATGACTAATATAGCATTTATATTTTTTTCGCTACATTTTTTTTATTTTGTATGTAATAGATAATTTTTCGGTTCACTTTTTTTATATACTAATAAACTAATATACTATAAATATTTATTAACTTTCAATTTAAATCAGTTTTTATCTGAGTTTAAGATAAAAAAAAGAAATTTACACTTTTTTTGTGAAGGAAACTGATAAATAATATAACTTATCATTCAAAATAATAAAATCACAACAAATCAAAATATTAGAAATTTAATTTATTTTGGTATAAAAAAAATTAAAACTTAAGTAAAAGTTAGGTACATCGAATTATTTCTCCAAGACATATCTAACACCAAATATTTATATCAAACACAATTCATTATACACTTTTATGTATTTAATATTAGCTCTGATTTTTATATAAAGTACTAATCTAGATCTTCCTCTTAAAATCAAGTAATATAATTTTCCTAAAAATTTCTACACTTTATTATCGAAATTAAAACACATTAATATTATTGATTTTTTGTATAAAATTATACCCAAATGATAAATAACATAAAAAATTTTATTTCTAGTAATAACCTATACAAATATTAAAAAAAGCTAATTTTTATAAAAATAATAAAATTAAATAACTGTATAATCTGTAAGATATATTATTTTTATTTGGAATTTAATAATACGAATATACATTTTTTTATTTTGGCAGAAATAGATTTTTTTTAATAGTATAAAATAATTAAATGTATATAAAAAATAATAAATATTTCAAAAGAGCGTATATTTAGTATAATTAACGACTTTCAATACTGTTTCCATTTATTTGTCATTTAAACAAGACGTTTATCTAGTTTAAAAAAATCTTAAAATTTCAATCTGTAAAAATTCAAACATTATGTTTTAAATTTTATTTTATTACAAAAATTTTATGCCCCATGTCTTTTTAGTTAGATATTAATCTAATTTTATAGAGTATTTTTAATTGATAAAAAAATTTATAAAAATTTTTTTAGTTAATATTACGAATAGAATAAAATCGAAAAAAGGATAATCATACGGTATAATAATATATAGCTAATAATAATAGTCACAAATAAATAAAATTATCAAAGACATCTTTGATAATTGCAGAAAAAAAATACATTTAAGGTTATAATCACTACTAGCAGTTTATAAATACGAAAGTTAATAATATAAAGTCTGAAATATAAGACCCTTATATTCATGTAAAAGAAAATTTTTCCTTTTAAGCTTTTTATTATGCACTTTTTTAATTAAAAAAATTATTTCAGATTATTTATAAATCATTAATGATTAGCTCCAGGTAGCTAATATAATTATTTACGAATAATTATATAATATAGTATTGATGAGTATGATTTAAATTTTAGTTTAGATATAAAATATTAGTTAAATACGTTATTAGTTATCTTTATCAGTTTGAGTAATATTATTTCTTTATTTCTTTATTAATTTTTATTTTTTAAATTTTTTTCTCCACATACAAAGAACCATTTTAAAAATTATTATTGAATATAAAATATTAATTTTAATGAGTTATTTAGCCTTTTCATTGTTTATATCTTTCTATTATTTATAAAAAATATAAATTATTTAATTGAATTTAGCTTTAAATATTTAAATGGGAGATTCTCAACGAAGAGATCACTTTGTTGGAGTTTAATGTTATTTGCCTGAAAAATCACTTATTTCCTACCTTATGATGGAATTGAATAGGAATTTTGAATTTTCTATTACTTAGTTTCAATAAAAATCTTTATTTACTAAAAAATTAAGTTATTCTACCAATTTTCATTATTTTTTAATGAGATTTTATATGTTGTAACAATTAAAAGTACAAAATTGATTTCCCGATGCATCTGATAGAACTATCAAATTTACTATGCAAATAAAATTCTAATATTAATTAAAATCATAGATAGTGTTGCTAAATAGACAATTTTTAATGTGAAAAATTCCGCTCTAGGAATCAAAATATATAAAAAACCTACTATATAAAGTATGCATTTTCCAAAAATTCGTCATGCCTAAAATATGTATAAAAAACCCCAATTAATAACTTAGATAAAAAATGAATCTCTCATCGGTTTGGATTTATAAGTATCAAAACAATTAGCGATACTAACAAAAAACACATCATTATTATCGCTTAAATGTAATTGGATATGAAATCCAATTGCGTTTGACTCGCTCCTAGAAATAATATCCCATGTGAAAGACTAGTTTATGGATCAGATCATTTTCTATTAAAGTTATACTACGCTTCAAATTTTATTTAGAGTTTAAATTCAAATATAATTTATTATCAAATGTATTAAAATGCTTAAAAAATAAATCCGCCTAATTATTATAAATTAATTAAATTAGAGAGAAAAACAGAAATTAATCCCAAGAATATACCAATTATAGAAGAATAAGTATTAATCGATGATCCCTTGAAAAATTATGCTCGTTTCGGGGAGGGGGGGGTGATTTTACCATATTTTCATTTTGAACCTGAATATTTGTTAGTTTTCTTTTTGAATTTGGACAATTGGTTTTGGATAAAACATATAAATATACCGGATAATATAAATGATTTTGTATTTATGAAAATATTTTATAAATTTAGATCGATTATTTCCCTTTATATAATAATTTTATAAAAAAAAAATAAATACTTAATTAAGCAATAAAGGTTATAAAGGCATACACAAGCTTAATATCCATCTTTATGGCAGATTTTTTTTAATAATAAGAAAAAAATTATTTTCTTAGCCTTGCGTAATTCTTTGGTCAAATAAATTTTTGGTACCTTTACTTTTTTCTATAGATTTTTTTTTTGTGTCATAGGGTGAATCTTTGACATAGTGAAAAATAAAATAAGTTATAATCTTCTCAGTTTAAATAAAAGATAAAATAAAGGCAAATAAAATTAGGTTGGTATACAATGCATTATTTCGCAAACTGCAGAGGAAAACGAATAGAGATAATTGCGTTTTTAGATGGAAGATCTATAGATCATTATAAATTTTTCGAATATAAAGACAATTAGAACCGTTTTAAGCCGACCAATTATCAAGAAATCAAAATAACAAGAAAAAGGTAATGCGAAACTTAATTTTTTAGAATAGGAGACAAAATTTCGCGGAAAAAATTATATAAAAGCCGAATATTTAGAATTTTTAGTTCGCTCTAGAATTTTGGCGATAGCATTTTTTAACGTTAGTTATCATTTATAATTAATTAAAACTTCATTTTTAATAAAAAAAAATAATTAGCTGCGAAAAAAGAGAAAAAAGTATTTAGAAAACTTAAAACTTATAAATTATCAAAGCTGAAAATTTGATTTGAAGTCGTAAAATTATTTAAATTTTAAACTTTAAATCAAAAATTATTGGATAAAAGCTTAAAATTAAAATAAAATTAAGAAAGTTTATTTATTTTTAATCAGTTTTCATAAAAATTAGCTTATAGAATACAAGTTTCGGTATAAATATTTATTTTTTACTAAATTAAATCCTTAAATAAAATAACGGTAGTGGTACGTGTAAAAATACGCATGTATGGTATTTTTTTTTATAGTGACGTTATTATTATGAATTAAAAGAGTATTTGATGTAATATTTCTACTGTCATTTTTTCACAAAGATTTTATATTTTAAATCAAGTTTAGTCAATAAATAATGTTATTTCATTAGAATCTGTTTCGCGTTATTATTTTTTTTTTGAAATCGTCATCGTAAATCTAATTATATCAAAAAAATTAATTTTCACTTTCGTTATAATTTGATTGGAAGTTACTATTAATTTTTTTTTAAAGTTATTTTCAGAAAATAAAAGAAATCTAAAGAATAGATTCTAATAAGTATAGTCATAATTAGTCAGACTCTACACTTCTACATACATGAGGAAGTATATAAATTCAAGTATTTCTTTTCAAGTTAAAAAGAAAATAAAAAAGTTCTTTGAAAAAAAATTCACATAACTTTTTCAGGCACTAAACGTGTAACTTAATTCGATAAAATGAAAATAAAGCAAAATTTCTCAAAGAACATCATATAACACACAAAAATATTTTATAAATAGAATTTAAAGAGAATACAAAGGCTACACCAAGAGCGAACAAAGAGAATGTAGAGAAAATAGAATAATAAAAATATATCTATTTCGACAAGAAGAAATGGAAATCATTAAAACAAAAAGGATCAAAAAGAAATGATAAACGGTATACGAGAAAAAGGCACCGGAAAAAATAACGATAAAAAATTATTTCTAAGCCCCAAATGTAAAAAAAACAACATAATCACTATATTCCCACCCCCTATAC
Source organism: Smittium culicis (assembly GCA_001970855.1). Taxonomy (NCBI): domain Eukaryota; kingdom Fungi; phylum Kickxellomycota; class Harpellomycetes; order Harpellales; family Legeriomycetaceae; genus Smittium; species Smittium culicis. The sequence continues at coordinate 13,722 of LSSN01003639.1, read as the reverse complement.
GCAGTTTATTGAAACGAAAATCTATTTTTTACCACACTTTAAATCCTTAATATTACATTCAAAAAATTAATTTTTTTAACTGTTAACTTAAATTTACATCATTTTTTTTATTGGTGCTATTAATCTTACCCGCAAAAACATAATACAAAAAAAAACCAATTAATTAAATCAAACTTCAACTAATTACAGCCTAAGCCATGACTAAAGAATCAAAATTTATCTCGGGGACTCAAAAGTCCTCTGAGTTCATCGCTAATTCTGCTGAGCCGAAAATTATTATGGAAAAAAGGCCGTCAGAAATAAAAAAAACCCTCAACATGTAATGGGATGTTCCTGCATGAAACAAAATTATTTTTAGAAAATTGATTTCTAATATGGCCTAGATAAAATTATTGGATGTTAAAAACCTTTATTCGATATTATTACCAAATACAATAAAAAGACATAAGAAAAGTTGATTAAAAGGTATTTTTAATAGAAATAGTCTTGTTCCTCGGAATAGTATTCTATATATTTATTCAAAAATATACCATTATTTAATGTATTTAAATACAAGCATTAATATATTTAATATTAGCAATAGGGTACTCTAGTTATAAATATTCTACAAGTTTACATAAAACTACTTAGCTTCTTTTATTATAAATATTTTATAAACCTAAAATTATCTGTTTTTTTTAGTTATAATTAATTTCTGATTTTATTTTAATTGCGATAAAACAAGATTCTCATAAGCTATAGCAGTAACAAGAGCAAAATATACAAATTAATATATGTAAAATGAAATTACTTATTATTTTCAAACTACTATAATTTCAAATGGAAATAGATCATAAAATGCATTTTCAATATATAAAACTCATCGATTCTACATAAAGATAATTTTGACTTAAAAAATTAGCGAGATACGCATTTATAAATTGCTACTGATCTCAAATAATATCTCCTAGTACAAAAAATAGATCTAATACTTCAAAAAAAAAAAATAGCTATCAAATTTCAAAATTTTGCAAGTAGTAAAAGGGTATTGTTAGTTTCCTCTATATAAATCAAGCCACAAAGATAATATTAAATGCTGTTTCTTATAGAGTTTTTTATTACAGGTATCGAATTTATTCTAATTCAAGAATAAGTTTTATGATCACAATTATAAAATAGTTTGAGTTAATAGAATAAGTGCTAATTTAAATTTTCTCATACTAAAATAAGTATAATTAATTTGTGATACTAATTAATAATTTTTTTTTCTTGATAGAATTCTAATTTCTCACTCATTGAAATAAATTTGAGATTATTTTGAGTGGCGGGATTTTTATTATAAAACATTTCTAACTCGTCATACTTTGTTTAATTTTCATAGTATATTAGAAAATTTTATAAAATATAATTTCTGATATAACAAATAGTTTTATCAAATACACGTTCTCAAATAAAATTTCAAAAAAAAATTTCCTGCTTATACTAATAATCTCTCGTATGTATATCATTATGCAAGTGCTTTTTTAATTTATCTGTAACATATACCTATTTTAACCCTTTCAGGGGCAGCTGGCTTTTTTTGATCCACCAGATATAGCCAATAGTGTTCAGTTAATATACTTTAATTCCAAGTAATTAATAATTATTGATTAATTTTGGAATAACAGCAAATAGTAAACTTGTTTTTAAATTATAATCGAATCAACAAATTGATTTTTTTAATGAGTGCTGGACGGGAAAGGGATAAATCAATTAATTTTATGATTCGATTATGATTTATAAGAAAGTTTACTATTTGCCGTTATTCCAAAATTATTCAATAATTATTAAGTACTTGGAATTAAAGTATATTAACTGAACACTATTGGCTATATCTGATGGATCAAAAAAAGCCAGCTGCCCCTGAAAGGGTTAAAGAGTGTTGAGCGGGAAAGGATTAATTTATAAGTATCTTAATATATTGATCAAAAATGACATACATTGTCATTAAAAATGAAAAAAATAATCCATAAATATATTAAATCGATTTCAGCTAAAACTTAGCTATCAAAAAGTTTTTTATAAGTTTTTATTTGTAAGAAAAAGCTAGTAATGGCAGTTTTGAATTTTATATAAGCTGAGTGAATATTTTCAATATTTAATGGTGGAATTATACACATCGGTTTTAATAAAGCATATATACAGAACAGGGCCAAGACTTTATCCAACCTTATACTTTAATCGAAATGTGATAAATGTTATGCAGAAAAAAAAAGGTTTTGTATTTCGTGAAATACAGAAAAATTTCATTCAATATGTTCTAAAGCATAGTGTACTTCCACAGTCGCATCTGGTATAGTCATGTAAATCGCATGAAGAATGAAAAATTATATCGAATCGACAGGTGTTTTTTAGATCGGATGGTTTAATACTATATACAGACATTTTAGCTTTTATTTATTTCTTCTACTTATAACTTGTGAAAAAATTTCAAATTTTATTCAAGAATTAGTTGAAAAAGAATAAAAAAAAGAAAAAAAAGTATAATTTCAATGATATAGAGACGATTTATACTTTTTTTTTAATAATAAAAAATGAATCTCAGATTCAAAGCTATTATTTTTTGCTTTTAAACATGCTATTTTATAAAAGATTCTTGCTTGATTCAAAGTCGTTCTAGTTGTCATTTTTCTGGATATGGAATGTGTTTTTATTACGTTATTTGGTTTTTTTTTAAAATTCCGTTTGAATCTAATTGAATTAATAATATCGTGTAAAGATATTTAGGACCCAGTACAAACAAAAATAATCGATATATAATCTAAATTATTTATTTTAGATAAAATTTGTATTTAGTGTTTCACATAGTTTATTTAATGTTGAAAGTATTAAAGCATTTTCAAACTTATTTTAATTGTAGTTTCTTATTCAACTAAAAACACGATTTTTTAGGTCAATCCCTTCGCTATTATAGATATAAGTGAATTTAAATACTCATCTTTATTATTATTTTTTTTATTATCAATTTTTTTATAAACTTGTTTAGGTTTTTTTAACTGTAGATTGATTCATCTATTTCAAAACTTAATTCTAGAACAAAATAAAAACTTTTAATCATAATATATCTTGACTTTTATTAAAATATTATTATGTAAAAATATTCATTTGTAAATATTTGATTAATTATACACTAGTTATTTAATACATTTTTTTGTAATTATTATCGAAGTTCGTCAATGACAGGAATAAACACATGTAATTTATTTTTTTTAATCTAATTTTATGATTACGTGACACTCTAGATTCAGAAAAATGAAGCTATAAAAATAAAACTAACTGTTTTAGAATCTGGCATGTTTATACGCTATAAAACTAAATATGTTTAAAGCGATATACAATGTTTATTATGAATAAAACACATAAACAACTAAAAATCTACAAGTTGAAACTAAGAAATTAAAACCAAATAATAGTTATAAATAAAATTTATAAAGATAAATAATTTAATATACAAACTTTATAGCTAAAAAGCTATTTAGATTAATTCCAATTTTAAAGTCATTATTTATTATCATCTATAAAGCACAATAGGAATAAATCATTTTACAAGATTTTATCAAATTTTGTTTTATTTTTATCCTAGAAGCCTGAAAAATGGTTATAGCTTCTAATGAAATGTAAAGATGATATGATATTTAAGCAAATAAAATATGATAAATTAAAAGAAAATAACTGATTAATTTGATTACAGTTTGATGTAGAGACAGGATTAGTTTCATATTTCTATTCAAATTAATTAGCAATGGATTTTTATCGAGTGTCAAATAGTCTATCTTTACTAGAAAAGCGATCCGTTATTATTATTAAAAAACACAATTTTAGCGCGCATCTTATTGTCTAGAACAATTTTACAACATTTATTTGTTAATATAATAGCAGATTTGTTTCTGTTAGTTCTAGAATTTTAAATAAATCTATAATAATTGTACTATTTAAGCCTTTCCCTATCAAATCTTTAAAAAAAATTAATTCATTGATTTTCCAGCAATTTAGAAATGAATTTTTATTTGCTGATAATCTAATACAAACAAATATTTATTATAATTTCAGTACGAGATTCTTTTTATTAATTCAGTCGGCTAGATTTGGTATATCTAAATAATCCTTCCGCTTTGGAAAGAGATAAATAATTATAGATTAATAAACACTCTAAATTTTCTATTTTAATTCACATCTCAAGAATTTTTAATTTATAGATTTTGTAAAAAAAAACAGAAAATGTAGATACTTTTTTAGCATATATTTTAGCTATGTATTTATATTTCAAAAATTTTAACTTATTTACTAAAGTTGTAGCTTTATAGAAAAAATAAACCTATATATATTTTAATTTTTTTGCATGCATATGTAAATATATCTATTAAATTAATTATCGGTAGTTATATTCAAGAAAATAAATGTTATTTAAAAGTCATAGTTCTATTCATTGGTAACAAGAACTATCCGTAAATCAAAAATTTTACTTTAAAGATTATTTCAAGGTAAAAAATCTCTCCTTCCGAGCATAAAAATTCAAATCCAATTCTGTAACGAAAATTTTCTATTTAAACCAAGGTAATGATTTTTCAGCGGAAATTTTGTAATTTTTTTTAGTGAAGATATGTTTTATACAGACTATGAGCCAAATCTTACGTATTTTATATTTCTTAAATGTATGAAATTGTTTAGAATTTTAAAATATGTGATATTATTTGTGGAAACTATATTTACTATTTTTAATGAACTTTATTTGATTGCTTGTACTAGATAAAGATAATGATTGTGTCAGATATGATTCGGCATTGTTTTCTAATATGGCTTAGCGATATTATATAGTCTGACGAGTAGAATAAAATTTCAACAAAAAGTTATTAACTAATTATAATCCTAAATTCCTTAGAAATTAATATTTGCTTTTCAATTAAAAATTGATGTCAAAAAAATTATACAAATAGTAATTAAATAATTATTTACCAATAATATTTTCTTTAATCACGATTACCAGTTATCTATGAAACAATCTTGATAAATAAGGTGCTATTTCCCACCCCCGCCAAAGCTTTCCAATTATTATTGATATAATTTTTGTAGGAGCTCATCATATGATTTTAGTATCGAAGCTTTGCCTCCATTAAAGTTTTATAATTAAAATAATGTTTCTGAATTACCAATTTACGCTCTTTAAATATCGGCTCGGCTAAATCAACAAATTCAAATCTCAAATAATTCGATGTTTTACACTAAAAGTTATTATTTTAATTTTAGATATTAACTATTGGCTAATTTTCATTATTCATCTAATATGTATAATTATGTAACACAATGTATTATTTCGCAAAGTTTTTATAAACTATCTTGTCCAATATAAGGTCACAATACGTTATTTTTTTTTATCGAATGTATAGTTACTTAAAAATCGATTCCAGACTGTGTAGTTCATAATGCGTTTTTAATAAAAAAATAATACGAGATATTCTTAGGGGAAGCGGAACTTTTTTTCTTAGAAATTCTATTCGCTTATTTATATTAGGCAAGGGTATTGTTTGTATCAGATAAACTATTCGATGATAAATTCTTAGATTTAAAAATAAAAATAATAATTATGAGTTGGAAAAACATAATATGAAAAGTTCCGCTCATCAAATCAATCTCCCAAATATCTAAAATTACACTAAATAAAAGTCAATGAATTTTTACTATTAAATTGGCTTTGGTTTTTCATATTCAAACTTTATTACTTTTGAAGATTAACAAAAACTGATAATTTGGTTTTTATATATTCATAAAAGGATAAAAAAAAAAGAATCTCTTGGGACTATTATTTTTTACACATGAATAAAGCTATATAGCTCCAGCGGTTTTTTTAAAACTAATAATAACAATTTAAAAGCTGTATAATTATAATATACATTAAAAAAAATATAAATCCTGTATTGTAAATACGAATTTTGGGAATGAACGAGTTGGTGGGCTTTAAATTCAGATTCTATTATTATCGAGAAATAATATTAGATATTATTATCAACACTTTTTTATTTAAGTATACTTTGCCGCATAGTTTCTAATATTGTTATCGTACCAATAAAATTTCATGATAAAAAAATCTTTTAATAAAGTAAAAATTTCAAGTAATATTCTGTCATTTTCGCGAGCTATTTGCTTCAATTATTAGATTAAACTAATATTAAAATGGCGAAAAAAATAACTTTACAGTATTTTTCTATTAGATACATAAATATACATTAGGTAATAATTGAAATTTAATTAAAATTTTTTGTAAATAACAAAGATATCCTTAGACTTGAAAAAAAACGAGCATAGAATGTATTGGCCGACTTAATTTAATCTTTATAGTATTTAACTAGGCTCATACCTTTCATTAATAACTATTAAATGCTAATATTTCAAAAAATAAATGAGTAATATTATCTGAGTTCAGTTTGGGTTTTGGGAGATTCTTGTTTTATTTTTATTAGATTAAAGAAAATTTTATTAAATAAAAGTATTTTTCAAGTGACAATTAAAGCATATCGATTTTATAAAACTTATTTAAAAGGAAATTTTTTTAGTCTTTGAGAATAATATGCGAGATTCGCAATTGCAGATGAACTTTATCTGTTAAAAATTTTCCAGCTTACATAATTACTTTAACTGATAAATCTGATTAAAAAAAAATACGTAATAAGTTACATGAGACAACCAATAATTTTTTCGAATTCGCATTATCAAATAAAAAATTCTAAAAAAAATTCATACTGCCCTTTATAAGAATATCTGACATTTAAGTTTCCAAGTAGAAACTGAAATATTTATATTATAATTTTTTTTTTTTGAGATAATAAATCACAGGTATTGAGTTAAATTAATGAATTAATTGAGAGCTTACTAAATATATATGGTATGAAGAATATTACATACTAATAAAATCCCAATTAAAAAGTGTATTAAAATAAAATAAGATTAATAATCTGTATACTAATTAGAGCAAAATAAAATAGTCATAAATTGTAAGCCATTTTATTGATTTTCATTAATTGCAATTCATTTGAACCGTGTTAATTTTACTTGTATTAATATGCATGTGGGATATTCTTAATGGAAGCGGAAATTTTTTGCCCGGGAATTATATTTTCTTAGGCAAATTAGATTAAGATACTGGTTGTATCAGATATTCAATATATTGATATAATCTATTCAAATCTAAAATAAATGGAACGTTTATGAATAGTGAAAACATAATGGTAACAGTTCTGCTCCTCGAAACAATTACCCTTATATCAAATTAGATATATTTAGACGATTAATTTAAATTATAGGGTTCTGTATTATCTATAGATTTGGCTCATTAAATTTTTTTTTGTTTAACCTTTAATAACCAAGCTAGTTCAAAAAATATCAACTCGAAAAAAAAATTTTTTTCAGAGAATTTAATATCTACTCAAAATGAATGAATTTTTATTTCATAGGCCCATCTTAATAAATCTACAATGGATAAATCTAATGAATATTTGTACCAAATAGAAAGTGTGAAAAAAAGATGTAATTTTAATGAAACATAATTTTTCCACGTTAAATGTCCCTCGTAAGACTCAAGGGCGAATAAGGCATAATTTTAAATTTAATGTGACGTTTTTTATTATTACCTAATAATTGTAAGGGCAATAATTTAAGGATCCGGATTCTTTTATATATTCATTAAAATCTCCGAAGCCTTAAAATAATTTCTTGTTAAGTTAAAGTTAATAAATAAGCTTCAATTGGCCAAAAGCAAGTCTCTAAAAGAATTGAGATTAGAAAAAGCTAATTACTTGATTTGGAACAGATTTATTTAAAAAATACAAGTTTACTCATTCAGGGGCAGTTTGCTTTTTTTGAACCAGCAAAATTATACAACCAAATGAAAGAATTATAAATTAATATAGAATAACAATACTTTATTGAATATTAACTGTGATACATCCAATAAATAATAATAATTATTTGACTTTTACAAATGTGATTTTTGATTGAGTTTAAGAGTGTTGGCCCCGTAAAATGTTAAAAATATTAGCAAAAAATCAAGCTTAAGGATCTTTTAAGTTTTGTTGAAAAAAAGCTATTGAATTGTTTATTTCTTGGAAAGTTCAGGGTATAGGCTTCAACTTAAGTTTTTTTTTTTTTTTTTTATCTTATCTTTTTTTCCTAGTAAATATAAAAATATATGAGAGATTATTTCACGAGCGGAACTGTTAATTCTAAGTTTTTCATACTTTCAGAATTAATTTTAAATTTAAATCTTATTAGAAAATATCATCAAATATATAATCTGATACAATCAATAACTTATTCTAATTTAAATTAGCAAATATTTTTTCTAAGTAATAAAGTCTTCTTCTCCTAAGAATATCCCTAAATAAAAAATTTTAAACGTCTAAACTAATTTTTATTTAGATTATTTGAGCAAATATTCACATTTTCCATTTTTTTTGAGAGAATCTGTTTTCGGGTATCCATTTCTCCTTGTAACGCTTAAATATGCGAATTTTCCTATTTGAAAATTTTCACATTAACAGGTCTCAGAGCTTTGTTTAATAAACTCTCTGAGACAAAAAAAAAAAAGAAAAGAAAAGAAAAGGTCTCAGAGCTTCTATCCAAATTAATAATTTATACCTATGTATTATATATTTTGGCTATGATTAAAAATATTCATCTTTTTAAAAAACACTAAAATCATTCAGTAAAATTTCCATTGATTGAAACAAAAAACTTATTACTATACAAAAAATAAACGATAAATATTTAAAAATTATCGTTAATGATAAGATTCTGCTCTAGGTAAGTCAAATCCAAATATAAAGCTAGTCTATGTGTATTATCTATGATAAAGTTAAAATAAGGATATTCTTAAAAGTAAAAAATTTTATACTAGAACTACTCTTGCTAAATATAGATAGATATGTGGTAAATTATTCCAGAAAATGTTACTTTTATATATTTTATTAATTTATTTATTATAAGAATTAAAAAGAGATGTTGATAAAATGCCATTAATTTCTCTTTAAACTTTTTAGTGAATTAGATATAATAAAGAGTAATTGAAAATTGCATAATATTTAAATAAAAGTGCCATGATACTTAGAATAACCTCGCGCATATAAAAAATAAAAATAAATTAAAAGTATAACGATTGATCATATCATCAAAATAATATGTGAAATATAGCTTTATCTTCAATATTTTTGTCAATTTAAGGAATTAGATTAGTTAATAGATTATCTTTTATGGGTAAAGGTTTAATAATTAAAAAAAAAATTTTTTTTGATTTTTTTAATTTTAACTATTCAAAGATTAAATAAAATTTTATAGAACCATAGAAGCATATAATATTATTATTTATCAACTAGAAATAACAGGATTCTTTCTAAATTTGCTCGATGAAATATTTTTGCCATAGCTTGTTATTAATGTATAGATATAATGGATATTTATTTTATAGAGCTCAGATAAAATAAATTTTAGGGCGATTTATTTTAATTCCCATTTCACCTCCCTATAATAAAAGCATAAAATCTTGGCAGGAGGTATAAAATTTTAAACGTAAAACTATTGATAAATCAACAAAATGGCTCAGTTGAACAACGAATGCTAACCTTGATTCATCAATTTTTTAAAAGAAAAAGCCCTAAAGACTTGTTTTTTGTTAAAGCTCGATTTAAAGCATTGAAAAAATACTCTTCGGTTTTCAGGAATATATTATATCCCATAGTAGCTTGATACAAGTATAATATGGCCTTAAACTCGAAAAACCCTATAGAAAAGAAATTTACCAACACCCCCGTTAAAATAAAAATCGATACAAGTAATAATACTAGTAAGATTGATGCGAGTGCGATTATTTGTATTAGAGTATATATGTAATAAGTTGATTGTGTCGTATTCATGAATTTCTTTGTTTTTTCGTCCATTTTGAGCTTATTTGTGTGTTTGAAAGCAATATAGTAAATGAAGGAGCTTTACCTCAATTTTTATTTTCAAGTCAATAAAAGTTTTTTGGTTTAAACACCAAGAATTCCTTTAAGCACATAATAAATACAATAAATAAATTTCATAGCATAAATAAAATTTTAATAAATATGTGTGCCTTATCGAAGATTTCGCATATAAATTCCTAGCCTAAATCTTTTATAGTTAAATATAAAATGGTAAAGTTATATTTAAAATCTACGTTCTAGATTATTTGCTTCTAGCAAACCTTGTTCATATATTGAAATGTAGTAGTTTTAAAAGATATTGAATTTTACACAACTATAACCAATTATTAAGGTTTATAAGCACATTTTATGCGACTCCAGATGCAATATAAATGAAGATTAGCTTATTTATACCACAAACAGTTAATAAGAGTTCTTTTCTCCAAATCTCCATTTATTAATAGCAAAATAAAACATTATTAAAAAAAGTATCCTTGGTTCTCTGAACATATTTTGTGCGGGGAAATGATTATTATTGGACAGTAAATTATATATGTATTATTTTTAATTTTAAAAAGAATATCATTCTAGTTCAAATTGCATAAATATGAAATTATAGAGCAAATGAATAATTTTATTCACGTAGCGAATAAATTCACAACGGGACCTCCTTTTATTAACAGTATACCAATAATTCTAAAGGCCTTACAATTAAATTATAATAGTTAAAAACAGTTAGCTATACTTTGTAGGTCATAAAGACTCTACTGCCCATGAAAGGGTTATAATGTAATCTTATCAGATAAACCTGTTTCTCCGCTTACAACTTTTACTAACTTGAATTTAAATTAAATATTTGATAGTAAATGTTACAAGTCAATAAATTACTAATCGATATTCAGCTGATTAAAATAATTTTTTATAATCGAATAGTGAAGATTAAAAATAACATGCATCAATTTAAGGTATAAATTAACAAAAATTTTTATAAATTTCGCTTTTTCAAATTCCGAATTATAATAATGAATTAAGTTTGCAGGTATTTATGTCTTTGTGTGATTTCACGACAGATTACAAAGAAAGAAATTATATTAAATTCAATTTTAGAAAAAACTAATGAAAAAAAAAGATAAATTTTTTATATTTTTTTAGATTTGCTTGACGAATCTTTTTTTTAATCTTCGAATATATAGAGCATCAATTCTTATTAGATAAACATAAATGGAAGTTGTCTTACAAATATTGAAAAAAAAAAAAAAAAAAAACATTTAAAACACTGTCGTATAATATGAGATAGAATAACAATTTAATAATAGCGAGTCGAAATATATACAAATTTTACCTCACCAAAGTTATTTAAAAAAGCTACAATTTTTGATATTTTTGGCAGGATCTCGAAAAAAATATTATAAAATATATCCCATAATTTTTTTTGGTTTTAAATTTAGTTTTTTATAATTAACTAGTAAATAAGCTTCAAAATACGACAAAGAGTAAAAAGAAGTAAAATCTTCAATTTCAGTATCTAAATTATTAAAATTTTATAATTCTGACATTAGTTAAAATTTTAAAACTTGATACTTATTTTTATTTTTAATTCTTTATTTCCTAACAACCAAAACTTTAAATTCTTATCGCTAAAATCCTTAATTGAAAATAAAGTTAGTAATATATTAAATTCTACTACATTTATGTAGCCAATAAATATTTTAATATTCAAGAGCAAAAATAAGTTGTAAATATTTTTCAGGAGCTGAAGGCTATTATTATAATATCAATGCTAGCCAAATAGCTTAATTTGTAAAAATAAAATTTTTTTATTACATTTTAATGGCTATTATATACTGCGCATGTATTTTTAAAATAACCTATTAAATTTAGAAAATTGTGGATTCTACATTAATTATGAATTTGGTTTCATGAAAGAGTATTTGAAAATTTTAAAATACTAATAAATACAACATAAAATATATCAAATGGTTTAAATAAAACATTTAATTAAAATTAATTATCTAAATTTTTAATATTATATGCTTTGTGTCATCAAAATATAGTTTAATAGTTTTCAATATCTAATAACTTAAATTTCGACCAAATTTTTTAGATGAGGAATTTTTTTCTTTGTGTTCAATGTTATTGTTTCAGGATACTACTCCTATCTGCATTTTTTTTGTTAAAAATTGGAAAATAATAGAAAAACATAAAGTAAAAATTTACTATGTTTTTTTTATTCTAGCCTTTACTATCGCTTTATTTTTACTTCTTAGATACTATGAATGATTTATGTTCTTAAGAGCAGAGGCGGTATAAGAATTTGCTCATACAATCATGAGACTCAAAAAGATCACACGATTTATAAGAACAACTCAAGTTAATTGAGCTCGCCGAAAAAATGTAACTAAAAACAATTTCGAAAAAAAAAAAACTTGACACCAAATTTGGATCATATTTCACAATGATAAACTAAAAATTTCCCATTCAATAAAAAAATTAGTTCATTTAACCTCTATCGTACATACTTCTTAATTTTAGCTTATCTAATTAGTACTCAATATTAATATAAAAAAAATTTTTTTTCCTTAATAGATAGTATGAGGGTGTTAGTCTTTAAAAAAGATCAATTTTCCTCTAATTTTTGACGTTTAGATTGGGGAAAAAAGTAATAAAGATTATTAAACTTAAAAGTATCATAATACAAAGTTAATTTAGTCTTTGACGACTATTAACTATTATTATACTAAGGATGGGGTCATATTAAGTGTTATCATCTTTATTATTAAAACATCGAAATTTAAAAATTATAAATTTTTATGAAATCTAAAAATAGAATTACTTTAGTTTAAAATAGATATTTTAAACTTGAAATGGAACAAAAATTTTTGTATAAAATGTGTACTGAAGTACGTCTTTCTGATATATTATCATCTTTTCGCAAAGGTAATGATTGATGGTGGGTGGGTGGGACTTAATATGACCCCATCCTTAGTATAATAATAGTTAATGGTCGTCAAAGACTAGATCAACTTTGTATTATACGTCATTGGATGGGGTCATATTAAGTGACTCCAAAGGTAATATCGCTTGTGTCCGGTTAGTACATGAGGTACGAGACAAGTGATAATAATTATCAAACATCGTGTAACTGCTCCAAAATGCTTGAGTTACTATTGTATCTGAAGAAACTCCTGCATTAGCTGCAACTGTTGCTCCAATTGCTCTGGCTTTAGGGATTGGTGTATTTTCTGATCTTTTAATCAGTTTTGATATACTCTGGATATATCGTGAAATACTTGCAACTGATAAAGATTTTTCAAAATTCTTTGTGTATCTAAACAGTCGGTTGACAATTACAGAGTTTTCATTGATGTGAGGTGACGGGCTTAAACTGGTCGCCACCTTGGCTTTGTAGACTTTATAAGTTTCAACTGGACATAGTAATGTGTCCTTGTGTGAGCTTATTTCGCATGGTCGTATAATTGGTCGTCCACCTCTTTTTTCTTTTGGTAACATAATGACAATTTTTAGAATACCATCGACTATTACTGATTGTTTGTCGTCGATTCTGTGCAAGTCACTGGCTCTAAGAAACCCACATATGGCTAGCAACCAACAAGTTTTTGCTGTCAATAAACCAACTTCCAATTGATCAGTTGGACCTAGCTCCATAAAATATTGAATCACTGGACTGATTTCAATTTTTGGCTTGACAAACGACTTGATTTTTGTCTCCTCTAATGCAATTAAGAACCGTCTCATGCAGTCCTCTTCGCTAATG
>LSSN01003638.1:0-10856 GCA_001970855.1 Smittium culicis | reverse complement strand
GCTTGTAAATCGGCGGATGATTCGGCCAATAGCACGGCATCGTCCGCAAACAGTAGTCCAGGTATGCGTGAGGTGAGCCCAGGCACCCGCACACCTCGCACGCCCTTAAATATATCATTAATATAAAAATCGAAGAGTATCGATGAGGCTGGGCACACCATACTTGAGTAAATTGGGGTGTTTTTTTTGCTTTGCTTTTTTATTTTTTATTTTTTTGTGCAGGCTTTTTTTTGTGTCGCAAATTAGTCGAAATAATCAAATTCGTTAAATTCGGCGATTTGCGTACTTTTTTTTTTCTCGATTTGGCTAATTAAAACCGTGTACCAAACTTGGGCACTTACAATTTAATTGCAAAAGTTAACCTTTGTCTAGAGAGACCAAACTTGTACCAAAATGTAGCTCTTGGCTAGGTCAACAAAGTTGTATTAATAAGTTAAAGTCGATAGACTACGTGTTCGATGGTTATAGTCAATTTTATTTAGTAAGCGCGTAAAAAAAGTGAATAGTAGATAAGATATAAAATATTATAGATTCTCTATTCCTATTGGCTCGCCCAAGAAAATTTTCTAAGGGAGATAAAGAGCCATTGTGCCTAGTGTTATTATAAAAAACAAATCTAGCTAAATTAAAGATTAATCTAATGCGTACGAAATATCAAATATTTGTGAAAAAAAAATTGTGGAATATAAGTGGGAGATTAGAATGGAGCAGGGGGTAGGAGGTAGAATTACTGGCGAATAAGGGAATGCCTTATTTTGTTATCTGTTAAACAGGCAATGTTTAAATTAGGATGTGTTTAGGTTTAGATTTGAATCTGATGATCAAATAGGCTGAAAAGAAGTATATAGCAGCCATAGCCAAGTTGACTCCAACACATTCCCAAACTGTTAGCTTATTCAAGCTGAAAGATTCGATTACAGATTCACCATTTGGATAGCAGGCGCCATTATCGGTATTACCGCACTTGAAAACAAGGCCGTACATTTCATTTTGCATGGCGGCCATATATGAGTAGTAGACATAGTTGGTGTATCGCAACCAGGAGAGAACAGGTGTGACAGTATCAGAGTTAACCAAACTGCCTCCAAAAATCATGAACACTGAGAGAATCAAAGGAGCAAAAATGGAGGCGACTTCAGCATTTGGAGCAGCGGCAGATGTGACAAGTGCAATACCCAAAGAATTCAATACTGTAGTAAAGTAAATAGCGATGTAAGTGAAGTATTTTCCGACATCAAGCTGAAGTTTTGCCAAGAAGTAGATTCCAGTCAAAGCAATGAAGTTTGAAATCAAAGAAATGGGGACTTTAGTGAAGACAATCGATAAAAAGAAGCTGGACATTCTATAAGATCCGCTAGATCTTTCTCTAGTCATTACACTGCGTTCTTCAATTAGAACGGGAAGTAAGGGCATACAGACAGGGAATACCATATTTACGATCAATAAGAAGAGGAGACCGATTTTGTTTTGGGCCTCAGTGATTCCTGTTGGCTTTTTGAAGAAGGTGAAACCGACAAGAAGAGCAGTGAAGATTGCACTGAATAATTGGGACATCAAAATAGATTTGTCCCTGAATTGTCTTAGCCAAGATCTGTTCAACAGAGTTTTAAATTCAGATAACCACGGATTTTTCCAGCTTAGTAGAGGGGAAGAATTCTCAGAGGAATTTGAGCTATCGGGTAATTTTTTTAATGCGAGGCTACTTTCAGAAGCAATGGAGCTATCACTTTCAGGTGATACGTAAATGTTTCCGCTTTTTTCTACGTACTCGATCCAAGACTGCTTGAGGTGGTTAACTCTATCCTGGCTAGATTTCAAGTTATCTTCGGATTCGTAGTCAATAGTCATAACATCGATCAAGTAATCAGCAGGGTTTTCACGTGGAGGACATTCATAGCCGATACTTGTAAAATAGTCTAAGACATCCTTGGTGGAGCCAAAGTAAACAACGCCTCCAGGAGCCATTAATATGACTTTGTCAAAGGTATAGAATATTTTGGAACTAGGTTGATGTATAGAGGATATACAGATCAAGTTTTTTTCAACAGCAATTCCTTTCAATAGTTTGACAATAACTTCAGAGGAGTTGCTATCGAGACCGGAAGTTGGTTCATCGAGCATGATCATTTTAGGGTCAGTAACGATTTCAACACCAATACTAACACGCTTTCTTTCACCTCCGGATAAGCCTTTTAATTTTTCATTTCCGATGAAAACATTTTCGGATTTTGATAGTCTTAAGCTTTTTACTATGTCTTTAACACGGTCGGCCTTTTGAGCAGGAGTATATTCGTTGCTATCAAGTCTAAAGTCGGCAGCATATGATATGGTTTCTTTTGCTGTGAGAGTAGGGAATAGAAGGTCGTCTTGTTCAACATAAGCAACGTCTTTTTTAAAGGTTTTCCTGTTACGCTTCTTGTTGTCGAATAAGATATCACCGGTAACTGAGCCGCCAATAATTCTTCCCGATAAGATATTTAGTAAGGTGGTCTTTCCTGCACCGGAGCTACCAATAATGGCTACAAGTTCGCCGCTTTTAATAGAGCCGTTAATATTTGAGAGGATAGTTTTGTAGGAAGATTTTTTTCCGCTTCCGATTTTTACGCTGTAGCCGACGTTTTTAAATTCTAAAACAGTCATGGTAGTATTAAGGTTTATATTTAATTATTTTATTATAAAATGGAGAAAAAGAAAAATGTCTGAAATACTAAGATTTGTAAGTTGTTATTGTTTTGTCAGAAAATTAAAGAAGGCAGTTATGATATTTTAGTCCTCTTTATATAAATCATACAAAGAACAGAATATAGGAATAACCCTATTTTATCTTAACATTGTTAGTATTTGCTATTTTTATCTTTGTAAAATTTTTTATATCAAAAACTTTTTTGATAAACAATATTTTGGACATTTTAAGGGTAGAATTCAACCGAACCGTTAATCTGCGATAGATAATAATAAGCGTAATATTAATAGTTTTAGTATTCTTATTCACATTTACTATCCTTGGAAATTTAGTATATTTTCTAAGCCAATAGTTTGGCGAATACTTTTTATTATTTTGATTTCATTATTTATTATGTAATCTTTTCCTGGTAGTCTTATTATTTCAAACTGTTTGGATGGCCCAATAGAAATGCAGCGGAGTTATTTATTCATATTTAGTTTCTAATATTAGCAGCTTTATTTTTATCAGATTTACATGATAAGCTAAAGTAATGGATTCAAACAGCGAGAAAATTAAAATAAATCGAGTCTATTTCACATGCTGGCTCAGAATTAAGGAAATCTATGATATTTCTTGGCAATCTATCACAGATCCTAATGAAGAAAGTAGAAATGCGTCGAGATATTGGTCTGAGTAACTGTATTTGAGCCAGGCAAATTTGGCCAAGAAAAATTCAATTCGAATCAATTCAAACAATTGAATTAATATTTAAATTACAGCCTTTAACTGCGGCATAATAAAAATTACACAGAGCCATGGATGATAATTTTTGCGTATCAGTTTCTCACTAGCTAAAAAAAAACAGTAAATAAATACAAACAATTAACTCAGATCCAGAATATGACTCGCAACTTGGTTTCCGAATTAATGCCTAATTATTGGATGAAAACTCTTTTTTCATAATGCTCTTCCTTGATAAATTTTCAATAATAACAGCAAATTAATTTTTCGCTCGCACCATTGGAAAGTTTTTTAACACTTTTGAAAATGTTAGCTAAACTTCATTTATTATTTCTGATAATAAGCCAATGGGTTATAATAGCGTCCATTACTTTTCTGGGAGATTCTGAACGAAGAGAGCTATTATTTTCAGTGTATAGTTATTGGGCAGGTAATAATTTGATTTATAAGATTATTGGATGAATGGAACTGAATAGAACTGAATAGAACTATATTGCGACTTCAATACTAATATCTGCTAAATAATAGTTTTTAGACTGTGGTATAAATTGAAATCCTTTGAACTATAATTTCATAGACTAAGTAATTCTTCCCCCACTCATAATGCTCCATTTGTCACTCGAAGGTTCACATTACATAAGACTAAATTCATTTTTCACCGAAAATTTTCACAAACTTTTAAACATTCATCTATTAGCCACTTCCTCTCCAACATTCTTTAAAAAAATCAATTTAATGATTCGCTTATGTTTTCTTGGCAAGTTAATTATTTGCTTCTATTAGCAAAATAAGCCATTTAATTACAAGGACTGGGATTTAATTTATTTTTATATTACGCTGCCGGCTATATAAATTCGTGTATAAACAGTCTACCGCCCGTGAATAGGTTAAAATAATAGCTAAAAATTGTATCGCTCGCATCAAATTTGATTCAGTTATATCCATGGTTCTTTATCAAGGAATCGTATTATATTGTAAAGTGGTGCATTGTATAAATTTTCAGAAAAAATTAATGGCCAACGAAAAAATAAACACTATTTTTTAGCAAATAAAATTATCTATTCGAAACGAACAAATAGAAATTTTATAATGTTTTCTCAATACAGCCAATTGTAATTAAATAATTTTTAATGGCCGAGCGAATATTATTAAACTGTAACAAAGCGCCCTCTTCGTTCAGAATCATCGATTTGCGAGATTCTTTTGAGAAGCGGAACATTTTGCATTAAAATTTTCACTTCGATTCAAATTTTATTTGGGATTATTAGCTCAATAAGTATATTTTATCAAATGGATTTACTATTTTAGCCAATAAAATCACCTAATTAATGTTTGAAATATTAATACAAGGAAAAAAAAGTCTCTCATATCATAATATTATCCCATATGAATTCAAAGTGGCAGAACCAAAACCAGAAATTTCAAATTTCTAAATTTCTAAAACTTTCCCGTACAACACTCTTTATTTAGTTTAATTTAATGATTCGTTTATGAATTAAAAGCAAGTTTATTATTTGCTACTATTTTGCAATATACCAATAATTCTAAAGTCCTTGTAATTAATCGATTTTCATTGATCGCAGTTTGCTTTATTTTGATCCACCAAATATAGCCAACTGATTTCAATTATAGTACTTTAATTATAAGACCTTGGCAAATATAGATATATTTTATAATAACAACAAATATCAAATTATCTTAAATCATAAACGAATCATATACTTATTTTTTCAAGGGCGTTATATGAGAAAGGGTTAATTCTAGAAAAGGATTTCACACATCTGAATCTCTACGATAATTATCCTGAATTCGCTCGTTTGTTGACTGCAAATTTCAGATATATCATTTGTGAGAAATCACAAGATGTTCTCAACAAACAATTATACAGTATTTAAAAAAATTTCTAGGCATAATAAACTTTACTCGCAAAATCAAGATTAGTTTTTCCAATTGATCTTGCATTAGCTCCAAGTTAGATTACTAAATAAATCTATCCCTCAATATTGAACTTGATTGGGTAAATTGGTTTATCTAATAATAGCGGTAAAAATATTAGCTTTTTTCACAAAATATAAAACTAGCTCTATACACTAAAGTAATCCGCAGTTGACATGCTATGTACAAAAATCCTTTTAAGCGGAGCTGTTTCTCCAGAAAGTTTTTTTTTTTTTTGAAAATCCATTTGGATTGAATTTATACTTTATGTTATTGAACTGTTCAACTATTCTAGGCGGTGCTATACGATTTTTTTTATTCTAAAAGACAATATGTAAGCACAGAACCTTACTAATTGATTTCGGAGCTCTTCTATCAACTTTGACTAATATGCTATCAATTTTGAATACAAAAAGTATAATAAAAAAAACTCTTCAAATTTCATAACTTTGTTACGAGCGATTTTGTAAAAATTGAACCTTGATTTTCAAAATTTCTAATAATAAAGAATAAGAGAATAAAAGCCCCTATTATTCATTTTGTATAAACCGATTTTTTTTATATATTTATGCTTGAAGTCATATTTTTAACTCCTCTTACCTTTATTTTTATAAATGCTGATTGATATATAGATAGAAATTTTCTATCAAATTAAATTCAACATTTCAAAAACCTCGTGAATTCTGTATTAGTAAAAAACAAAACCAATACTACCTAAATTTTTAATACTTCCTATTTTTACATATCTGCTTATATCATCGAGTAAGCATATTAATCAACAATCAAATATATCTACAAAATTAAAGCTGGTACTTTATGTAAATTTACCTCAATATTTTGGTAAATTTTCTTTTATTTTCCCCTCTTTCTTAATATCGGACTGTCTTTATTCAGGATAAACACTGCATTATGCTTTTTTTTAATACTTTGTAAGTTTTTTTTTTTTATAGAGCAAAGGTGCTAAATGTATCGATTTTAAGTTTCGCTGATCACAAGGGAATACTAAAATACCTGTCTGAATATAAAAAATTAGAAATGTAAAATAGCTAATTATCATTTAATGATAAATAGATTTTTTATTACTATATTTTGTATAATTGAATATTTATAGGCGAGTTTTAAGTCATTTATGATTTAGTAGTATTTTATTTTTTAATTTTAATTATAAATCCAAAAAATAAATTCTATTTAAAAAAAATCTTAAGAAAGCGTTCATATAATATAGATATCCATTATCTTTACAATTTGAATAATGCAAGCCCTCCAAAAAACGACTATAAGAACAAAAAAACAGTTCGCTTTAAATTGAAATAGGCAGTTTTTACAAGTTAAAATCAAGGTCTTTTCTATAACACTGAAAAATTTAAAACCCACCTTTTAATTTTTTGATAAATTATAAAAGAATATAAAAGAATATATTGAATTATATTTATGAATATCATAAAATATTTATCATGTTAATATTTTGATGGGATGTGTTTTTTTATCTGATTTAGTAACAGAAAGTAAGATAAAAAGAAACAAAATTAAAAACTTGGAGAAAACTAGTAAAATAAATTAAAGTTTAAAAACTTAGCCATATAATTTTATGACTGATCTCTTGTTTTTATTCTTAGCTCAGTATTCTAGTCTATAAACTTTAGCTATGATAGTTACTAATATATTTTGATTATTATGTAATTATAAATCAGACTTTTAATTGACTGGTTAGGAAAGCTAGAATTGAATCCACCAAAAGTATACGCCAAAATAAAAATAAATCAATAAATTAAGATCTCACAAAATGTCGGATTTTTAAAGTTGCATGAAAAAATGCTAAAATTTTCCTATTGAGGCGCCTTTTTTATTATTAGATGATAAATTATGCCATTTTAAATTCTCGATATACCGTTAGAATTAATCAAGCTCTTTAGAGCAAAGGTTTGTTTATAATATACGATGAGAGGAGACATACCAAGAGTATTAATCTATTGAATATAACTAAACCGAAAATCTAAAGCCAAATAAAATATATTAAATCAAATGGACTGAAAAAAATTTTATGTTATTAAATGTAAAGTAGGTTATAGTCATATCCTCGTCTTCAATAAGAAAAATTAAAATAGGTGTGGTAATTTGAAATTGATATGTATTCTCTCGTCGACTAATATGAATTAAATTTTGCTCTATAGAGCTCGATTATTTCTAACATTATGAATCAAAGTGTAGACATGTTAAGTAACTCCAAATTATAGAATCAACTCGGTCAAGTTATTCGAGGAATTTCTTGTGAGTCGATAATATGTATCGAAGATGGTATAGTTTAACCAAAAGGCATGCATAACTATTTCATCAGCTGATTCCCCATAGATAGTCACTAGTGTTGCTCCGATCGCTATAATTATGGGTATTTTTATATCCGGGCTTCGGTGTATTAAATCGGATATTGATATTATGTATCTTCAAATTATATCTATAAACAGAGGCTTATTCTTGTTTTTGATAAACCCTCTCAATATTTTTACGACACACTTAATATTTTTATTATTTTGGGGTCGGTCTAAGGGTATTAAATATTATTTCATTTTAAACCTAGTATACTAGTACTGGGAATAATATTGGGTCTGTGCGAGGAGCAAATTTTACAGAGCTTTTCGATTGATCCGCCCGTGATTTTTTCTTTGTGAGCTTAAATAACCAAATTTAGCACCCCTTGGGCAACGTGGATCCGCTCGTCGTCGATCCTATGTATATCGCTCAGACTTATGAATCCAGCTACTGACAGAAGTCAACATAGATTTGCTGTTTATCTCTTGACTATGAGATCAGATATGGAACCCCACTTTTTGAAAGTATTAAATACTTGCGCTATATATAGGACAGATATGACAGAAAATAATATTGAGGCACCATCCAGTTTCATTAAAAAATTAGCGAGTATCGTGTGGCTCGAAATTTCTGTGTAGTATTCAGCTAGCTTCATTAATGCGAATTTTTAACCTTTTATATATCCGGATTTTAAATTTTCCAAATTATAGGTCTCAGCCAAAAATCTGATGATCTACGGTTCTGAAATTTCTATAGTAATATCATTTGATATTCTCAAGTCTAAAAAGTGCTGCTGGATAGGACTGTATCTCGAGCGAAATCTGACATATCATTTTTTTTAAATGACACAGTCAACGATATAAGATCCAAGACCATGAGCCTCTACGTAACATATCTAATTCTCCGCATCATTAATCTCGGGGTCTTTTTTTTCGAGAGCGGAAAATTCCGGCTTTTGGTATCTGGTACTATTGTTTCTGCTTGCAGTATTAAATGTTGGGGGAAAGTGAGGGACATCAGATCGGGGGGCCATATGCTTGAATTCCAAATTGTCTTCACGTAAGCCATCTTGTTTGATCTCTACTCACATTCATCTCGGTTTGCTTTATCAAGTTCGAAGGCGGGCATAAATATGGATTTTGAACGCTGTCTATTCGAACGCCAGTAAATCCTGTTCATATGTTTTGTTGTCGATGAACTAGCTGTATTATCTCTTGAATTTTTTTTTTCATACGAGAGGAAAATAGATCCACGTCGTGTGGGACAAGCATGGAGTTCATTGTGTAGAATTTCTTCAAAGAAAAAGAACATTCTGTTTGAGTAGTCAGCCAGAACTGATTGTCTGCTGAATTGAGCACTGATGAAAATTAAGTAACGTGAGACCTGATTTTGGTCTTCAAACTGTGTGATAAAATTTCTTGGCTTTTCAGACCAGTTCTGGTTTAGTGTTTCCTCGAAATTTCTTTGTGTATGGAAGTGTGGTTGTGCTGTCATAGTAGACTAAAACCGCACTTACGATCACAATCTTGGACTTAAGTAAATCCAAAACCGTCATTGGTTTCTTTTAGTTGATTCGCATGTTTAACTTGAGTTTTTTCCATGATAATTATTACTCGATCTGGCTTACGACAATAACTCAAGGCGAATCTCTGGATTCTGGGGTCTCCGGAGAGATCCAGATACGATTGCATGATTTTATCTAACTCTTTCAGAATATTAGGCTATGTGTGACAGATTTCGTTGGTTTCGATGTCGCATACGATGGTTTCAATGTCTACAGAAGGTGATTATTGAGCTTTAGGAGTCTTCGAAGCATTATTTTTCCAGTTAGGAGACTAATATAATTGATTGAACTTTCCTTATAAAGCTATCAATTTTTCTCAATTCCGTCTGGCTAGCGTTCAGTAGTTTACCGAAATCGTGCCGATGACCCAGTATATTGGTTTATAAAACCTTCTGTGTATTATACCAGGTGTTTATTACCATCACCAGACGTTTGATATATTGTGCGGGGATTTAGACTACCTCTAGTAGTTGATCTTAAATCCAAGCTCCTGGAACTTAGATTATATCCTGAGTTTAATATTGAATAACGCCTCTTTAGATTCTGTTATGATTAGTAAATCATTCAAGTATGCTGATGTTTGTATTTCTAAGACCCTCTCCAATTTTAGAACTGGGCGGATAATTTTGGTGAATGCTAAGGGACTCAGTGATAGCCCGAATTTCAGGTCTCGAAACTGAAAATTTCAATCACTACAATGAAAGCATAGGCACTTAATTCACTTATTGAATACCGTGGTATGATTGAACGCATGATCTAGGTCTAAATACTTCAAATATTCTTTTCTGTGGGCCATGCGGCAGATTGAAGACAGGGTCTTCATATTGAATTTCTGCTCCTCTATATGTGGTTCGATTTTCTCAGGTAAAGGACTGCTCAAAACCCCTGAACCTTCTTTATATCTCAAACTTCAGTTTGTAAAATCAAGGGCCCCGGACGTTTCATCTCCATGACCTCTTTCTTGAAAATTGTGCTGTAAAATCCTCTAATAGGACTTTTCTGTTCTCATATCTAAACTAAATTTTTTAACTGACGGAGGCCGAAGTGTTTCTGAGTTTGAGTTCGTTAAATGTACTCTGGATATAAATATAATTATGCTCTGAAACCATCTGCTCTCCGTCAGTTTGGATCATGATTATTAGAACATGCTAGATGACCTCCAACTGAGAAGCCGTTTTAGATCTGAATTTTGACTCTTATCAGTGCCCGCGACCTCTTTTTCAAAAAATTTTCTTACTGTCAGAAGCCTATATACTGGATTTGGTGGTGGTTGCAGCTGAGGTGTTCAGCACCGTATCAAAGTTGCTACTAATCGATTCCTTTTGGATTGATCTATGCAGGAGCTTGCAAAAAGACTAATCTCTTTGATCTTTTTCAGCTGGATTCTTGGATAATAGTATTCCAACGCCTCTTGGTCTATCAACGGTTTGATTTCAGATCTAATAGCTATGTGTGATTCACAGGAAAATGCAGTTCTTTGTGAAGGTATTCAAACCTCGCCTGAGTTACGATGGGGGGGAAGGGGTTGACTATCTTTTTACTAAACATAATTTAAAAGTATACTAAAAACTAATAAAAAATATTTAAAAAATTAAAAAAATATTAAAAAAATAATTTTTCAACAGAACGCCCTCCGCCGCTCTA
>LSSN01003630.1:0-22008 GCA_001970855.1 Smittium culicis | reverse complement strand
TATTTCCTTTTGTTCGGCAAGCATCCTTATTTCATCGAAACTCAGGACACGACTATTTCAGGGCTCGCAATTAGGAATTTAGAGATAATAGAAATAAATGATATAAGAATTGGAAAAGAAAGAGAAAAGAAAAGCTCTAGTTCAAATATAAATTTTGAAAAAGGAGATTTGGTCCTTGTACTAAACCAGCAGCTCAGAAAAAAAGGACTTCATGATAAAAAAGCACCAAGATATGAAGGGCCAATGAAAATCGTAGATAAGATCGCGAACAATATATACGCAGTGGAAAATGAAAAACAGGTGGTATATAAGTTACATGTTTCAAGATTAGTACGCTTCAATGCGCGTGGAGCTATGCAAATGGTCAAGGAGGGGAGTGTAGAAGGCAAATCCAGCCTTCTAAAATTTGGCGAACAGCCAAATTCTAAATCTGAGATAATAAAGTAATGTGAATGACTGGACACGGTTTCCCATGAGGTTTTCACCCGAATCCAGATCACTCCGCATTACTTATTAATTAATAATTACCAAACATTAAATTGAATTAGAACAAGTGGAGAGGTTTCAAAGAGGTTAGAGTAAGCATAAGAAACGTACGGAAAACCTATAAATATGTTGCTCAACTCCATTTCGGGAAAGGGAGTTTTTTTTGGAAGAATTATAAATTCCCTTTTATTTTTTTATTCTATTTTATAAATATATTTAAATCTTTATAAATAAAAACTCAATAAAATCAAATCAGGTTGGGCAAAATTTTTAGATAGCAATGGCTATTACTATTTAAAATAATAATTATATCGGTGAAAATCTAGTAGAGAAGTATTTGGCGTTCAGATAGTTTATATTTCGAAATTCGTACTCTTTCGTGCCACAATTTATTAAAAAAAATTCTTTCTTTATTTTTGCTATAGGCTTTTGCCGAATAAATTACAGAATAAGCATTATATAATCCATCCAGTAGCTAGTCGTCTAAAATATTTTTATAAACTATATACATTTGGGAGATTCTTAGGGCAAAAGGAAAAACTTTTTTCCTTGGCATATTATTTGCTAATAATAGTTAAGAATAATTATTACCTTTACTAATTAACCCATTTGATTATATGTGTTTATTGGAATTAATTCTCAAAAAAGTTTGAAACGAAGGAAAATTTTAACAGAAAATGTTCCGCTTATCAAAATTATCTACCATTTAAAAAAACTATTTAATTCAAAGAATATTTCGGATGCATTTTTTTTCCACTTTTATTATTGTTTTAGAGCAGATAAAACAAAAATTTTAATGAAAATTTTTTACGTTATAGGTTGATCAATAAATAAAATAAAATTTTTTGTAGACCACTGATATAGACAATTCAATAAAAATATATACTTATTAGCAATATCAAATTAAAATGCTTTATAATATTAAAAAAAACATTAATATTTTTTATATCATTTCTATTTGCCGTAAAATTTTAAGACCAAAAAATTGATCATTTAATTGTTTGAATAGCTTTTCTACTTAAAAGTATTTCCAAATGCATATGAACGATAAAAATTCAACACGTTCAGTGAAAAGATTGATATCTTTAATTGTGGAAAATGATTTAAATGTAAAAATGTGGAAATAATGAAATTTTTAACGCTTTTTTCTATTTTTATGTTTATTGAACTACAGGAAGTTATATTCTATCAAAAAAAAAAATCGACCATGATTTACTTCCAAATAAAAAAGTTAAAATTTTCAGCCTCATCATTCTAATACAAGATGAAATAGATGTGTTTTTTTTCATTAGAATAAAATAGTTTAAATTTTAAACCTCAAAAAATTTGTATTTAATACATTTGAAAGCTACTCAGCCAAATTGTTACAGCTTTTAGATTATTATAATGATTCAACCAAAAATCAATAGTTATATATACTTTTGTAACCTATAAAAAACATGACAATCAATCGTGCATTAAGTATATTTATGAAAGATATGTTCAAAGAGAGGAACCTTCTGTAATAAAATTTCTTAAATATTAGGTGTGTTTTTCTTTTTTAAAACCATTATTGAGAATAATATCTTATAGAACACTCGTTTAAACATATATTTTTATGTAATCAATGCTAACATATAAAATCTCAAAGAAAAAAATTTTTCTCTCTTAAGAATCTCTCATATGTAGGTAGTGATTTTGAGACAAGGTTATTTATAAATTAATATTCTACTATTATTCACTTGTAGTTTTATTTCAAAGTCGTTATTGTAGATAATTCCCAGTCCGCTAAATTAATTTTATTGAAACTAAATTAAAGGCTTAAAACTTTTTTTTAATTAAAACTTCTTGTTAATTAAATTTTTTTATAAAAGAAATGACCTGGAAATACGAGTCATTTACAGCTAAAAAATAATACAGTATTAAAAAAAAAAAATTAAAATTCATGAAACAAACACGATTCTAAAAAAATATCAATATCAAAAAAAGTTATAAAATGGGATAATCTTAGGAGAAGCGGTGCATTTTTTCTTCGAGATTCTATTTGCTTATTTATATCAGCTATTTTTATTGGTTGTATCTGGTGTACCATTTGATGATATTTTTTATAAAGATTTAAAAAATAAAAGCAAAGTCACTAATAAGCAAAAATTAAATAGGAAAAGTTCCACTTAAAAAAAAATCTCCCAATTACATAAATCTATGATTATAAAATACTATTTATATATTTTTATCTAATACAAATTTTTACTTAAAGCTGACAATGGTTTGTTTTAACGGCTTAAAATGACATATTTAATGGCATTTTGATAAAACAGAAACATAAGTTGTTTTTTTTTTTGTAACGTGTAAAATCGCGAATTCCTTAAAGACAATAATATTAAGACTGTTTCTTTTTAAAACAATGAACCACTTAAATGATAATCCGTATTGAATTTGATTTTTGAAGAATTATGCTATTTTACAGCCTCAATTTATTTAAGCGATTTATAATTATCTTTATTTAACCCTTTCCCGTAAAACACTCTTTAAAAAATTATCGATTTATCGATTTATTGATTTATTGATTAGTTTATTATTTATATTAAAATCTATAATTGCTATTTAACTACAGTACACCAATATTTCTTATGAGCTCGAAATTAAAGTATTATAATTGATTACAGTTGGCTGTATTTTGTAGGTCAAAAATAGTCTACTGCGCTGGAAAGGGTTAATATTTAAACTTTTCTTTTATTACTCGGAGCTTTTCATGCAGCTTTTATAATTAATATTACAGTCAATTTCCGTATTTTTTTTTAAAAAAAGGTCTTACTTTAGCTATTATTTCCTTAAATATACGCAAAATAAATAAGGAATATGATAGGAATAGCGGA
This sequence comes from Smittium culicis, assembly GCA_001970855.1. NCBI lineage: Eukaryota > Fungi > Kickxellomycota > Harpellomycetes > Harpellales > Legeriomycetaceae > Smittium > Smittium culicis. Next base: position 18,667 of record LSSN01003630.1, on the reverse strand, counting down.
ACACTATTTTTTATATATTCTATTCGCTTGTTTATTTTAGGCAAAGGTATTGATTGTATTCCGTTAACCGCTCGGTGATCTTTTCTAACATTTGAAAATAAAATTAATTTTGCTAACTGAGAAAAAATTAATAGGAAAAGTTCTGCACCTCATAATAATCTTCCATATGCATAAAGTTGGTACAAGTACATATTGGAGCAAAATAAAATAATTCGTAAATTTGGAGCTTGATATACTTGAACTTTCTATAAACGCATAATTTTATTGGTACATTAAAAACACTAGGAACCTTGAGAAAAATTAAACTATAAGATCTTAAAGTTGATTCAACACATAAAATTTTAATATTCTAACCCAAATAAATCCCTTTTCTTTTCTACATGTCGCTGAAGTAGGTGAATTCAGATCAATTTACTAACTGAAAGATACCCCTACCCTCAGATATTGATTCAGTTCTTAATTATACAAAAAAAAAAAAATCGACTTCTATTCATTACATATAATAAAAAATAAATATTTCCATTGATTCTTTCAAAATTACAATATTTATTTTAAAATTCGAGAAACAAGTGAAAGTTAAAACCAATGTTTAAAATTGTTTTAAAATTTAAATATTACTTTGAACCAAAAAAGGCCTGAACTGGCGTATATATCAAGATCACTGAAATTTTTCATAGTTATCAAACTTTGGATAGAACTATTTTAAACTAATAAATTTTATAAAACGAATTTTTCTAAGAAATTTATAACATGAAGCGCTGTATTTTCAAAAATTGAGTAAAGAATTAAGCTATTAAAATATTTATTTTTATTTTAGCAAATAAAAATTTCAAAATGAAATGAAAATGATTAAATAAAAATTGAAATACTTTTTATATTAGAACACTCAAAAAATATGTTTAGCAGAATTTATTTTTTATTAAACAATCAAAGAACATATAAAATTGGTAAGAGAGATACTTGAAATTTTTAAAAGGTAAAAACTAACCTGAAAATAATAATCTCGTCAACATATTAAAAAATAAAAATAGCATGTATAATGAATAATGAATAAGATATTATATTCAATAGAGCTAAGAATAAAAATAAAATCGATAGATTAACAAAGAAGCATTAGTATAAGATAATTTGATATAAATAGTAAAATATGAAATTTTCTGAACTATTATTTCAAATATAGCAGGATTTACTCTATAATGATTATTTTGATACGCGTTATAAATTATAAATATATATTGTATAGAGTAATATAAAATACTATTAAACATGTACTTAATTCTAATCCAGATTATACATTACTCTACAGATAGCAAATATATAATTAAAAGATCGAATTTATTAAAAATAACCTATAATCAACTTTTATTTATTTAATTTACAATCTATAGAAAAAATATAAAAATAATTTTAATAAAAATAATATAAATTAATGCTTATTATTTTTATTTAGCATATAAAAAATTATTTAATAACTTTTTATATGACTAACACAGTTTTTTTACGGTTAAAAAATAATAATAAAAAGCCATAAAACTTCTAGTGCATGTTCTAAAATTCAGAGCTATTTTTATTTTTAGGCAGATGAAAAAGTCATTTGAATTGGTTTAAACTCACCCAAAATGAATTTTTTATATTTAATTCAATTAAAAATTTTTTATGTTAAAATACTGCTATTAGTGATATAATTAAACTATATTTACATAATAAATGAATATCCTATAAAATGGCATGATTTATTTTTTTTTAAATCATTAGGTATGTTTACTAGTTTTCTTAATTTTATAAGTTTAAAAATATTTTTTAAATACTCGTTTTTGAAAAAAATTATGTTATATTATAAAAATAATCTCTGAATTAATAAATAACGCTAAAATACCAGAATAAAATAAAGCTATTCTAAATGTTTAATTAAAATTATAATTCAAAAAAATAATTAATTGGTATAAATATAAAAATTTTGTGTTCAATTAAATATGCTGTATACAAATTTCCCGTCAGATTATAATTTTAGATAAATAATTTTCTAATTTAAATTATTTTTACTCAATAAATTTATTTATATTTGGAAATTTTTTAGTATTTTTAGTATTTTTTATATAGATAATTATTTTATTTTTCTGACTATTATCAAATATAATATTTTATTATGAGCTCAAATTTATCGATTAGGATCTTATTTTTAAAAATTATTGGGAGATTATTTATTATGGAGTCATTTGATAATCAGAAGCGTTACGTGTATGAAAATTTATATTTAATTTTTATCCAATAAAAAATTATAGGATTATTTAGAGAAAATAATATTTTATAAGGTAAATAATTATATACAAAAATTGAAATATCCTTTCAATTCCTTCAATCAAATTAAAAACTGATGAATAATTAGGAAAATAAATTTATACCGAAAAATTTTTTGCATTCGTTAAGAGTTCTTTATTTAATCAATTTAAATGGTATTGAGCTAATAAAGAAGTGGGTGTATATGAGCAGTTATTTTAATAGTATTACTTTAAATATTATAAATAAATTTGAAAATTTTTTATTTTGAGTAATGAATTATAATTGATTTATATTAGCTACAAAAAAAAAAAACACTTTTTAATTAAATTGCGTTATACATTTTAAATTTTATAAAATTTTTATAAATTTTGTGAGATAATTAATCTGCATTTATTATGCATTTTTAATTGAATTATCCTAAGTGAAACTAGAATTTAATATAAAATTAAAATGTTTAATATAAATTAATTAATAGCCAAGAATATAAAAATGAACGAATTTTTAAATTTTATACTATTTAAATTAAGCTAGGTTATACTTATTATTTATATTTTAGATAAATTTTGATTAACTAAATGAGTTAAGTGTAAATTTTTTTATTAATTTAGGTAATACTGTCAAGATATGGTATATAAGAGTACAAGGCAAGTGAATTCAAAAGTTATATTTACTATAAAGATATTTATTTATTACTTATTAGAAAGTATACAAGATGCTAGATATCGAATTCAAGACAGAAAAAACGTAAACTTTTTATACTTTTTCCGTTGCTTGGTTTTAGGTCATAAACTTCAAAGAAAAACTAAAGAATAAACTAAAAAGAAAGCTATAGAAAAATAACTTTTTGATTGCTAATCAAGTTTGATTTATAATCAAAATAAATCGTTATCGATGTTTAAAAATATGAACACGTAAAATTATTACTTAAGAAAAATTAATATCGATAAGAAATTTTGGAAATGTTCTAGAACGTTATATAACATCCTAGAACATTGCTGCTGATGATATATGAATATTCAGGAACATTATAGAAAGCTCTAGAAAGTTCCATTCATGACAGATACGTTTGTTTAATAAATAAAGTGTAAGACGAATACCATTCAAAAAAATTAAAAATATTTTTTTCAGTGTTATTAAATATTAAAATTGATAAGAGCACCAAAGGATGAATTAAGAAGTTTTAAATTACTAAAATAAAGAATAGAAGGAATCAGAATTTTTGGAGGTAGAGAATTTCAATTGAATGACAAATCCAGATAATGAATCGAGGTATAAATCAGAGAATTAATGATCTTGGAAACATTCAAATCCCAGTTCAAGAAAAAAAACTTTCTTGGATTAGAAAGAACTAATTAAAACGAAAGATAAAAAAATATTGAAATTGGAACTTATAGAAAAAAAATATAGGTAATTTATTCTAGAAATAATTTATAATGACAGAGAAAAGATAAAATAAATATTGTACAATCTTTAGCTGAGTATTAAAAAATAGTCATAAAAAATCTGGGAAATAAGTGAGAAGATATAAAAATATTGATATAAAAAAATGAAAAAGAGGAAATCATACATAATTTATCTAAACACTCAGTATTCTTCACAAAATCTGAAAAAAAGATAACTTTTTAGATAATGGTATAATTTCATACTCAAATTAAGACTACGGATTCATTAAGAACTTTTGAAAAAGATTTTTCGGCAGTTTTTAAACGTATAGTAACTATAGAAGAAGATATAAAAACTCTGAAAAATATTTTTAGCCAATACTAGATCTAAAATACAATTACTAAAAATGATATGGCGCTATTATTAAAATTGTATGTTAAAGAATAAAGAATAAAGAAATTTGAGCTGGTACATCTATAGTCCATTAAGGATAAAGATAAATAATAATAAAAATACTTGGATAATTTAAAGCAAAATGTGATAGGAATTCTTTAAAGAGTAAATTACAAGTTAAGATAATCAAACCAACTTTAAATTTAGAGAAAAAAATTATAATAATGTGTCGTAGGGTGAATATACGACTGAGCGAAATTTAAAGAAATTTATTATATTTTCGATTTAAATCAAAGAAAGAGGGGAAATAAAATCAGTTTGGTATAAAATTCTTAACTTTTCAAACAAAAAAGGAAAACGAATAGAGAAAAAAGCGATTTTAGATTTAAGGTCTGTAGATTATTATAATTTTTAAGAATATAAAGATAATTAGATGAAATTTAATCAAATAATTTAATGAGATCAAAATAAAAAGAAAACGACACCAGAAGCTTAAATTTTTATAAAAGATATCAAAATTTCTATAAGCACATGATATAAAAGCTGAGCATGGAGAATGTTTACCTCGCTCTCGAATTTTAGTTATTAAGATCTTTTATAGCTGGTTTTATCATTAATAATTAATTAGGAATTTATTTTAAATAAAATAAATAGCATCAAAGGTAGGGTAAAAATGTATACAGAATTCTTAAAACTCATAAATTATTGAATCTAAAAATTCTCTTTAAATTCAAAAAAATTTATTATATTATAAACTTTAAAAAAATAATTATTGGAATAAAGATCGAAATTAAAACATAAGTAAGAAAGTCTATATCTATTTTTTTACTCTCAACTTTAATAAACATTCGCTGAAACATAAAAGCGCACTTTAAAAGCTCTAATATATATATTTCTTACATAATACATTAAACTCTTAATAGAAAACATAGGTAGTGATACGTTTAAAAACTACACAAATGCAAATTTTATCCTAGATAAAAAACCTTACTCGATCGAATAATTACTTTGAGAATGAAAATTGGCGATATATTTTCTCAGTTTCTAGATACTTAACCATTTTCTAGATAATAAATCATAATATCATTTAGAATGAAATGCGAGACTTTAGAGATATAATTAATATATTTAAATGGCAGAAAAGCGGGATATAAACTCCATTTCAGAATCAAATCACCATAATTTGAGATTATTATCGAAAAAATTTCAGCTTTCTATATCATAGTGAAAAATAATGTTGCTTCAGAGGATTTAAAAATAAAGCTATAAGGAATTCAGATAATAAAAAAAACTTACGGTAAAAGAATCATGGCTTTTGGGGAAATAAACTGACATTATATCACCAATGCAGAGCAAAATCTTATCTTAAAAAGCTTTAATGACGCTAAAAGCAGCTCAAAAATTATTTCTTGGAGTATATTTATTTGGAGAACATAAAAAGATATCAAGAATATACGAAAAATTAATGAGAATTCCCAAATGAACTGCTGTAGTAGTTTTATCTAATACGCTCCAGTAAAAAAATATTATAAAAGATTTAGAATTTTTCGGAATTAGAAAGTTGAAATTAATCCTTTACCAGGCGGTAGATCAAAAATGGCTTTTTTAAAAATGAGCGTTCCTGTTCAGAAGACTAAAAAAAGTCTACCAAAATATATTCATTTTTTTGCTTCTTCAATTTTATCCACCAGATATTTTTGTTTTAATATTTACCCTTAAAAATGTCACAAATACCAACTTAAACTGCTCAATTAAAGTGATTAAACTGAAGAGAAAAAAAAAGACTGTAAAGTGTTTTGGAATTACATTTCAGAGCTCCAATAATGGTTGAAAAGAAAAATATTCCTGGCTAGAAATTTTTTTGGATAAAACTGAGCCGAAAAAAAAAATTATACAAAGTAAATAAAAATTTATACAAATTGATAGATATACCAAAACTACAATATAAACAAAAATGTAAACTAATATAAACTTATAATTAACTTTAACTATATTACAAAAAAAAAAAAACAATTTAAACTAATCCATTTTTAGGACCTTTCCTGCGCAAATTTAGAATTTTTTCCCCCATTTCCATTGACTGGCATATTATTTACGTGATATTATTTTTGATATATACCTTTTTATTTTTGAATCTATTGATTTTTATTTTTCTGCCTTAATTTCATTGATTTTATTTAAATTTTATATTTTTAGTATTTCCACACTTTTATGTTTTTTAGTTTTTTTTCTCTTATATTATATACTAATGTTACTTTTATTCATTTTTATTAATATTATCTTTAAAATTATAATTATTGTATATCGCTAATAAATTATTCTATAACATATTTTACAATTTATTTGATTGTTTCTAATTCTAATTTTTTATAAGTTAAATAAATTTTAATATTTATCTTTTTAGTTATGAGCTATTATTCTGATAATTATTCTTTTAATAGTGAAAATGATTCATTTCCTGATGACGATGATTCTGGTTTTCCATCTGCATTAGGAACTATAATTGATAATTTCTGAAATGATAATTTCTGAAATGATAATTTCTGAAATGATAATTTACTATAAACGAGGACATTTCCACGTATAATAACTCCCTCGATTTACTGTTAAATGAAATAAATTTATCTCAAGTGGATAATTATTGTAAAAGTTTTAACATGAGCCAATGGAGAAGAAATATTTTAACTTCAGGAATTAATATCACTTTTAATTATAAAGTAGGTTTTCCCTGATATATTTGTGATGTTGAAAATATAACTCCCTAAAAAATCTTTAATTATATTATCAAATCTTCATATAGACAATAATTTTGACGACTTAAAAAAATTCTAATAATTCTAATAATTTGGATAGTTAATTTTTTTTAATGGATCTTTGATGGTCATTACCCCATTATTTTAATTTAGACCTCGAGACTTTCACACGTTTTTTGAAACGATTCTCCAAGAAAACTTCATAACATATAGTTGAACAAAAACTATTTAATTACAATAGGGTATCTTTTTTTTTTCCCTTAATAAAGCTTAATTGTCATTTAGGAATAATTTTATCTATATTTATTAATACTGAAAGGTTTAAACATATGGGTCTCTAAATAATTTTTTAGACTAATAAATAATGAATGAAATAATTTCTTCTTTGCAGGTTGGTGAATTTAGAATTATCTCATCTTCTAGTATACCAATTTACGCAGACTAATATTATAATTTGTTTATTTAAGCTTTTACAAAATTTTTCAAAAAAAAAAACACATAATTACAGATATTTTTAGTAAGTATAATTGTAATTCTTTAATTTAACCTTTTTTATTTTGTAAGAATTTATAGGAACTAATATTTTCCCACTTTAAAAATCAAAAAGAGAATATGTTAGCAATTTGACTGTTTTTTGATTGTTTAAATCTTAATCTTATAATTAAACAGTCTATTTTAACATAAAAAACCACATACTAATTTTTTGTTAAATTAAATCATAATCCGATTTTCTTTAGACTTATCGTAATTAGATGTATAAATTAACTTTTGTGAAATTACATTTGCAGTAACTAAGTCTTTAATTGTATTTATAGATGAATTATTTCTTATAAGTATTCCGAATTATAATGGAATAAAACATTTTCCTAGTAGTATATTTATTTTTTTTAGTTAATACTAATTTTTAAACGTTTACAGACCAATACATTCCAGATTTTTTTGTGATTTCTGCTAGTAATTTTGGAGAAATAGAGAAATAAATTGTTTATTTTATGAAACTTAGCCATTAGAGCATTGGAGACACCATGTATATTCAAAAAAAAAAAAAAAACGGTTAATACATGATATATATCAGATTTATGCCATTTTTGGTATTTATTCTATGTGTATCATGACCTGTAATGATGGAGAATTTAGAGTTTTGTTATTGGATATGTAATATTAATACGTTTTTTATTATTCTCAATTGATCTGGTATATTATTCAAAGAGTTTCTGTCTAATATTTCATCATTTATCATTTTTAAGTCTTCAAAAGATAAGTTCACTATCTAAAGGCTCAATTCTATTTTATCTTCAAATAGTTTGGCTCATTACTGATTTAAGTGCTATTTAATATCTCTTACTGAATTTTATAGGTATACATTAATTATTTTATTCAGTTTGAAGAATAACTGGCATAAAAAACCAAATATATATATCTCACCCACAAAATAAATTTATTTTAAATAATTGAAGTTTGTGAGTTGTTTACAATTATATTTTTTATATTTTAACCATATGCATTTGTTTTTACTACAGTTTTTCTGTAAAAGATACTCTCCATTTTTTTATTATTCGATGATGCGAGTAATTAAATACTATCTCATATCTCATATCTCATATCTATAACGATACATTATAACTAGTAAATTCTAAATATTGGTTCTAAATAACTAGATTAACGCATAATGATAATCTAGTGACTAACCAAGTTTATATGCTATCTCTATTAATATGTTCTTGGTTTTAAATAAATACTCACTCAAAATATCGTTCAAAATAAAGTGAAATTTCCAACGCAGTTATAATATTCATTCTTTTAGAAATAGGGTATCGATTTGATATAAATATATTTTTATTTTTGCGATTTATTTAAAGTTATAAGTATTTATTTCAAAACCAACTCCTGTTGATTCTATTATTAATATTTAGCCTTACTCAATATAAATTACTGCAGTTTTCTATGTAAATAATTTCGTTACTCATATTATAAAAAGTTTTTTTTGGGTGAATAGACGTGGATATCTGTTTGAGTACATGAATTTATTGGTGCATGTTTTCTTTTGTTTTAATCGATTTTTATGATTTTTTTAAAAAATTTTCAAACAATTTGTATAATAAATATAATTATCTTTAACTAGTATTTGTAAGGGGATGGATTTAAAATGTTAATCTATATGAAAATAGAAAAAAGTATGGATCATAAAAACTGGATCCAGATCTGCGACAAGAAATTATGGGAATAATATGTATCTTTGAAAATCTTAGCTACACTATGAGGGGTAGCTAAGCTCTGATTTATATACTTAACCTTGATTAACTTACTTTTAAGCTTTCAAATATATGCGAAAGTGTATAAACGACCAAAGAATTCTCTTTGTAATCCGATTATATAATTTTGATTCTTCTAGTGTTTTCTGAGAATCATATTTATAAATTAATACTTTTTGATCAACGATAATAACAACGAAACTTTTAATAAGTATTGTAATGATGTCAAAATAAAATGTACAGGTCAATTAAATACAATAATTAATGGCTAAATGAAATGAAATTTATAAAATTAACTAGAAAAAAAATTAATGTTACAAAATTTGATATGAAATAAGAAAAGTATAAAAGCTGCCACAAAAAGACAAAATAAATATCATAAAATAATAGGAATAGTTAAAGGGGAAAAATGAAACAACACTAAAGAAAATAATTTATTATTTCATTAAATAACTTTAATTTTTTTTTGTCAACCCACTATTAATAAAAAAATCAACTTTTATAATCAAATAAACCTTTTAAACCAAAATTTAAACTCTTTATTGATAAATGAAGCTCTAGATTTAAAATAGACCCAATTTCAACATGAGCCCTATCTCATATGCTCAAAAGATCCAAAGTATTTGGTCTCAGTAGCGACTCTTATACATAAAGTTAGTAACTTTGATTCTCTGCTGGTAAAAATTTAATGAGATAAATGTGTTCTTATTAGCTAATTAAGATGATTATAATCAAGCCTATTACATATTGCTACTAATAAACTCAAAAAATTATGTTTTTAATTATTATCAAGGCTTTAAAAAATAAGAATTACTATTACCATTCATTCTCAAAATAATATAACTAAATATTCCTTAGAAATCTTGTCCTTCCAAATTGAAAATACACTCTACGAATAAATATATTAAAACTTGCCAATCTATTTCATTCTCAATATAAATTTACTTTAACAAATATTTTGATAAGTATAGTTCTATCAATTATACTTTCACTTTTGTTAAAAACTCGAATAAAATTTATGGAATGGTTATTATATAATAATATTACTTTTAAATGGTGGCAGTATATTTATATAATGGCCATAATCTATAGTTAAATCCTCCTCAGAATTAATATCTGTTTTAATATTTTTTCACCCTTTCATTATTCTTTTCAATTATGAGCGAATTTCATCTTGAAGGTGAAGATCTAATTTGAATTTCTATCAAAGTTTAAATAAGGTATATTTGAAAGGAATCTTAATATATAAAAATAAAAAATATAAACTGAGGATATATTTTTCCTTTATTAATGATTTTAGATGAAATTATTGTTTAGTTAATTATTATATATTAAAAACCCTATAATAAACTTTAACTTTATAAAATAACTTGAAGAATAAAGGATAATATTATTGGATATTACAATTATTATGAAATTAAAACGCAATGTAAAAATAGAGCGACTGTACTATCAGCAATCGTTTCATTTTCTTTATTTGAGATATAGCCTTTAAATTCAGGACTTATACTAAGTTTAATGTTTTTAATAAGTGGTATAGGTGCATTAAATATTTATAATTCAAAACCACTGGACTTCTACTGATTTTTTCACCTAGTTCTTTAGTATTTCGCCTTTTGAATAGGCTTTATTCTTACACTTAAGCATAGAAAACTAATCAAAAAAAATTTTTTTTATCAGCAATTTTTTTTTATTTTTCATCGTTTTTTATCTATGGTTAATGCATTAATGCTATCGCCAAACTGAATTTTTTTGCTTTATAAATCGTCTAAATTAAACTTCCTAATAGTTTCGCCAAATAAATATATCTCTGATCAATTATAATTTTTTACCAAATAATGATATTTTTACATATTTATCCTCTATTTGCTTCTTAGTAAATCATTTAAATTATTATTTATAATATTAGTATGCATTACTTGTGTATAATCTGGTATTGTCTCATTTAAAGATTCGATATTTTGATATAGATTCTTATTTAATACCCCCTGAAGTGTTTCACCTACACTAAGAACTTTTTTTTTATTATTTTTTTGGGTTTAGGTGTTCTTACTCTTTTATAAATAATTTTTTTTTATTTAAGTTATGTAATTTCTTAATTTCAGTGCTCTGATGATTTTCAATATTTAAGGGTTTTGGTGCAACTTTTTGTAGAAGGTTTATTGCAACATATATTGAAGTTAAGTGTTTAGGAATTCTTTTCTCTGCTAAATTTTAAACGATAATTCAGTACTTTTAGATAGGAATGTGTTATAGAGATTTATACTTCAAGACCGAAATACGTAGAAATTTGCCTGGATTTGTTAATTCTTGATTAACTTTTGGGATTATCTTCCGTAATTCAAATCCTTTATACGGCGGTGTGTTAATTATTATGAGGTTTCCATTATAATCGTCGGTTTCGTTTAGATTTGTTTTTTTGTTTTATATGATATATATATATATATATATATATATATTGATTTTTCTTTTTCAAATCTATTTTATAATATTTCAAACGATTACTTTTAAATCAGCTTGAAAGCATTTTTGTACAATTTAAACTAGCTTTATATTACTTTAATAGAATTCTTCTGAATCTACTTCAATTCCCGAGAGATTACGCCCTAATTTATTTGAGTTACACTTTAATATTAAAATGTAATAATTATATTCAACTTCATACATTTCTTCTAGCATCGAAGCTACCACAAATCTTTCTCGTACTACTTGAAGAATTTTTAATTTTTATTTCTGATGGTACATTTTTACAAAAAAACCACTTTTAACCAACTTAATTAGGTTTTAGGAATCCGTATGATTGCACTTTGATCGATTTAGTATACCCTTTAAGTGCCATTTTGTTGAGCGTGTTTTTTTTTTCATATAAAAAATTTTTATTCTCGGAATTTTATTGGTACTACATGTTTTTTTTAGTAGTGTATATTACTATTGATAAATTGAAAGATATATCGTGTTTTGATTGATTAATTTTTTATAGATCATCAAGTGCAAGAGAGTAATTATGTATAGTTAATATTTTAAGGAACTTGTTAAAATTTTAGATTCATAAATCAATTAATAAAATTTCATGAAAACGATAGACCATAGGTATCTGGAATATTTTGGGCTGCTTAACACAGTATTAAGCATAATTCAGTGAGTATTACACCTGGTATCTAAGAACCATAAATCTAATAAAGCTGTCTTTATACATTTTAAAAAACTGATTGTGATTAGAATCGGGAAATTTTTACATATAGTCGAAGGTGATGTTTCTGCACAGTAAAAAATTTTTACATTTAAAGTGAATGCGAAGAAATTCAAGTTTTAGAAGGTTGTAAGATAAAAAGCTCTTTTGTGCAAATTTAAAAATATGACACTTTAAAGCTATTATTTATTTCATAAAATGTAGATTTAAATTCAAAAAACCATAAAATTCAAAAATAAAACTCTCGAATATATAGATATATATTTGGAAGCTATAAAGAGTAGTATTACCCTTTCGCGTCCAACACATTATAAAATGTTAAATTTATCGATTCGTTATTGATTTGTAAGCAAGTTTATTATTTGCTAGTGCTATGCAGTATACCAATATTTTTATGAAGCTTCAAATTAAACTATTTTAATTAAGCATAGTTGGCTACAGCTGGTAAATCAGAAATAATTTACCGTACTGGGAAAGGGGTAAATAACAACCGAGAATATTCAATTATGACTTTTTTGTTTATTGGACGACGAAATAGTCTAATAGAGTTTGAGTGATATAATTTGACAATTAATAATTAAATAGAAATATACAAATGAGAAAATAGCCATATGAACATAATAAGAATTTTATGTATGTTAACATTCCATTTTATGGTAATCACATTCATGCTAGTATCATAAAAGCTTTTATTAAACTTTACTTTAAAATTGACATTATACTTACCTCATTTTGGAGGCAATGTTATTATATGGAAACATGGGCATTCAAGTTCCGAATAAATCATTAATGTTTGAGATTTAAATAAGTAACTGGTATGTTAATGAATCTTAGTATACAATGAATTAAGAATGTTTATGAAAGGATAACTGGTACGCTGATTATAAAAAGTGGTGGTATGAGATATGTAGTTGATAGCGATGTATAAAATCATCCTATATTATAGAGTGGTATGAATGTGTGTATATCCGTGAATCTGACGGCGAAAGCACAAGTAGATACAAAAACAGCGAAATATGGCGAGTTTGGTCGAATTTCACTATTAAGGCAATAAAGAATGGAGTATCGTATGCGGCAGTGGAAGTAGCAAGCCAATTGGGCAAATGTATAGTAATTATGGCAGCAGAAAAGGAGATTCCGATGAAAGCTGCAGTAGATTCAATAGGCTACGATCGGGTGGTATCCTAAGGTACAGATTTATTTATTTATTTTTTTCGTTTAATTATCTTTATTGCAGAAATGGGCAGTTGAATGTGATTATTTAATGAACAGCTGATTCTTTATGAAATGCGCCAACGCCAGTATATTTGTACGACCTTTTTTTATAGCTACCATTGTTGTTTGTTTTCAGCTCCAGTATTATTCGTCAATCCTCCACAATTTATACAAGCTTTAATGGCTTTGCCGAATGGATTATCTGGATTGGTTTTTATTTTCATGTCATTGGGCTATTGATTTTTTTGCCAAGATCCGGGTTACTCATTGGCCAGAATTCATATTTGCAGGAATTGGAAAGAAAATAAACCTTAAAGCATACTCAGTTATTGGAATATGCTGAAAAAAAAAGAAATTGTCTACCGACATTTAAAAGGTAGCTTGTGTTTCATATCAATCTAGACGTAGCTAACTTCAAATTACATTTTCTCTTCTTTGTAAGCTTAATATATTCCGCGATGAGTTTTAACGTCAACAAGCTGGACAGTGCCTCGCCATATGCAAAATTTATTAATGATCGATCTCTAATTCTCACTTGCAAAGATAAGGTTGGCCATACTTCCTCATTGTATTTTTTAGTACATATATATTGTCTTACCGTCTTAATACAAGACATTTTAGATAAATTTTATGACTAACATAAAAATATACCCCTCCCCTTATCGACTATAGAGTAAGATTGCGAGCAAAAACTATGATGTCATAGTAATTGGCGCTGGCCCTATCGGTGCAGCAATTGCTACAGCAATGGCCAGGGATGGAAGAAAAGTTTTAATTGTAGAACGCAGCTGGGATAAACCAGATAGAATCGTCGGCGAACTCATGCAGCCCGGTGGAATTGAAGCCCTTGAAAAGCTAGGCCTCGGTGATGTATTTAATGGCATCTCTGCTGTTCCAACAAGCGGTTACCATATTGCTTTCAAAAATGAAACTGTCTATATTCCTTATAATATAGACGCTAAAACTGGTCTTCGATTAAAAGGTGCCTCTTTCCATCACGGAAATCTTTTGAATAGTTTACGCGCTGCCTGTAAAGCAGAAGTAAATGCAACTTGTCTCGAAGCTGAAGTAAACGAATTGATTTTCAACTCCAAAGACAACAGAATCGAAGGTGTTAAAGTTGTACCTAGCCATGGTGCCGCCATCGATGGCTCTGCTAGTTCTCTTGACGAAAAATCTTCAGTTGATGATAAAATAACTATCAAGGCCCCTTTAACCATAGTAGCCGATGGGATTTATTCTAAATTCAGAACTTTAAATTCCCCTACAAAAAAACCTGCTTTAAAGTCCCATTTCGTTGGTTTCATTATTAACCACCCTGAATCTAACCCTCTTCCATGTCCTAGAAATGGTCATGTCTTCTTGACTGGGTTTACTCCCATTCTAATGTATCAAGTGAGTGACACTGAGACTAGAGTTCTAGTTGATGTGCCTGGAACCAAATTACCTAGCCAAAGTACTGGAGCATTACGTAAATATATTGAAGCTGCGGGTAAGTCGCTTCCTGAGGCTACGAAAGAAGCTTATTTAAAATGCCTAGAGTCTACAAAGCGCCTTAAAGTTATGACTAATTCCTCATACCCGTCAAAGAAGAACAAAGTCTATGGTGCTGCCTTTATCGGCGACAGCTACAATATGAGACATCCTTTAACTGGCGGTGGAATGACTGTTGGGTTATGGGACTGTGTCTACATGTCAGAACAGCTATCAACTAAGAATATTCCTGACCTTAACGACCACGAAGCGATTAGCAAAGCCTTGGAAAATGTATACAATCTTCGTAAACCCCGCGCTCTTGTAATCAACACGCTTTCAGTTGCACTATACTCATTATTTTCTGGGGACAGTGAGCCATACAGAAATTTACGCGACGCTTGCTTCAAATATTTCTTACTTGGAGGAAGCGCCGTCACAGGACCTAGTGGCTTACTTTCAGGAAATAATACAAGCCCATATGTTCTTGCATACCACTTCTTCCTTGTTGCGATCTATGCGATGTACCTTGAAGTTTCAAAGTTTAATTCCGTGTTTAGCCTGTTCTTCCACTTCTTTAAAGCCATATACACGCTTCTGATTGCTGCTTATATTTTCTTCCCATTGATTGCTGAAGAGATTTTCCCTTAATTATAAGCACTTTCTTACCAAGCGAAGATTTTCTCATTCTTGATACTTTTATTTTATCTTAATTAATACAAATTCAAACTTTTATGATTTTTTTATTTTTTATTTGATTATAATGTTAAATTTATTTTACAATTTATTGTATTTTCGCAACAAATTAAAAACTCAAAAGTAAAAGCAAAATAAAAACCCTAAAACCCTAAATTTGTAAATGTGAATTTTCAGTTGATAGAGGCATTCAATTGAGCCAATTACATTACTTTTTTTTATCTCGAGAAGAAATCGGCAGAATTTTGCAAGGATATTTTCAGCATTTCTTCCTGTGGAATGCATAGCTTTTCGCTGGCCCATTTATGGACTGTCAGCAGCGATGAGTAAACGTTCCTGGGATCCTCCAAATCCGATTCTAAGAGTATCCTGTTCTGCGGGATAACCATAAGAGTATCACCTAATTTGCTCGACCTCATGTTCACGAATTGCGAGAAGCTGAAATATATCCGATTTCCAAGACCAATTGGAAGTTTCAAGAATCTTTTTGCAAGCTCAGCAGAACCGCTGTACGAATGTAACATTATCTTGCTGGGGAAATGAGAAGCCAGGTTAAGAACTCTCTTTTTAGGCTTACTCCTATGTTTAGTGACGCTATTCATCGAATCTAAAGACCTAGCTTTAATACTATTACTACCTATAATTTCAGTATCGCTTACACGAGCTGCGGTGGCTTCTAGCTCGCTCAATCTAGAGCTTAAATAGTCGTACATATCCTGATGAGCCTTTACGCAATGGAGAGAAACCGGTTTGTTCAGCTTCGAAGCAATCCGAAACTGCGCATCAAAGACAGCTTTCTGAACGCTATAATCAAACACCTTGCCCGTGCGCCTATCGACAGCCACTTTATCCAGACCGATTTCTCCAATTACCGATCCTGGAAACTCGTTCAAATATACGAGCAGTCTACTTTCAAAATCTAGGAGGATATTTTTAGTATCGTATTCACCACTATCTTCGCATCCCAAGACTTCATCCGTACTAGCGCTAAAGGCAGGCGCTGTTACTTCATTGGCAAAGTAGGGATGTATCCCGAATGCCGGAATGACTTTTTTTGGATACTCTATTGCTAGCTCTCTCACCTTATCGAGATCTGAATAGCAAGTACCCATTAAGCAAATACCCGATATCGCATCGTTTTCGATCAGCTCTTTTACCGCATCTAATGAATCGCAGTTCTGGATATGTGCATGTACATCAAACATTATTGTAATTAGATTTTTTTTATGTACGGCTAGTGATCAACTCTTCTCATAACATGAATACTAGGTCAAGACTTTTTTTAAAGTGTAAATGAAGTTTATTGGTCAATTGGTCAAATAAAATATGATAACAATATAGCATATTATTGGTGTTTATTTAAAAATAATTTTTAGCTATTTCCCTATGTAGAGCAATTGAGCAATTATCACATAAACAAAGCAAATCCAGCGATATTGTAATATTAGTTGTGCATCAGAGGCATATACATTATTGGCTATTTTTAGCGAAAGTTTTATTCTTGCACTACATTTCATATGAATAAATTGTCTTGAACTTTTCTTTTTATGACTTTTTTAGTTCAGCAATGAGCTTTTGAGAAGCTTGCTTTAATTTCAATAGTTACATTACTTGAATCCGAATATTAAACTAATTTTCAAAATACTTGGTCAGGTAATTTTTGTAGAAAAAAATAAAGATAGGGGTTTTTTTTAATTCAGTCACGGAATTTTGTTGGTACGATAGCTATGATATAAATTATGGCGTGAAGAAAACTAACAAAATAAATCTTGGTCAAGGAATTAACCCTTTCACGGGCAGTTGACGATTTTTGGCCCAATAGATATAGCCGACAACGAACAATTAAATTAGCATAGATCCAGAGCTTCAAGAAACATAGGAATATTTTTAAATAACTACAAATAATAAGCCTCCTTATAAATCATAAACGAATCATAAAATTGATTTTTTATAAGGTTGTTAGGGATGAAAAGGTTAATTAAATATCCTAATTTTATACAATTTTTATTGAATGCGTCAGCTATATTAGGTATCTGAAAAAAATTTAACCATCCCTGAAAGGGTAAATTATATCTGCTGGTTATGTCTGGATGTTACTATAGTATGGAATAGTTAGGCAACTCTTTGCTATCTAACATTTTTTTTAATTAGCGACTTATTTGATCGGCTTATGATTTCTACGATAGTATATAGTTTGTTGTTATTATCGATCGGACCAATAACTGGATGGAGCTTATAAGTATATTATTTTTGTTAACCTTTCCCGTCCAACACTCTTTGAAAAATTCAATTTATTGATTCGTTTATTAATAAGTAAATATACTATTTTCTGTTATTCTTTAACAAACGGATATTTATTAACATCTATATTATATTATTTTTATTGACCTCAAAATATAGATAACAGTGTTCAATAAAAATAGTTAAATTCCGAGCCTAATAAGAGTATAGGCTTGTATATGGATAGTAGCAAGTAAAATAGTCACATATAAATCTCTGACGAATCAATGGTTTAGATTTTTTAAATAGCGTTTATCAGGAAAGGGTTAAAAATGGTTGGATAGATTAGGCAGATCAAAAGCAGTATTTTGTTATGGAATGGATCGAAACAAAACTATGATTTTTTCATATTAGTTAATGCCAATATCCCAAATTATCGGCCTTTATGTAAGGACTAACCAAGATGCAAATGAAATTGCGATAGGTCAATTAGAGCCCAAAAATAAACATCATTAACGTAAAACGAAATTATTGGATGTGCTTTTTTTTTTATCGGAACAGCTATTTAACATTATTCAATAGCTCTATAAATGCCGCGCTTTTAAAATTGAGGCAATTTTGACTTCGCTATCAAATACGAGAGATAAGCTGCAGCAAAAAAAAACTTTTAGCGCTAAAATCACTCATAAAAAACTCCAAGTATATATAAAGTCCAACTGCTATTTGCTTACTCCACAAATTGCGTATACCATATTACTAATCAAAGAAATTTTATGCTGCGGTAATATCGTATACTATAGAGTACATAACAG
>LSSN01003622.1:0-26862 GCA_001970855.1 Smittium culicis | reverse complement strand
TTCAATCATCCCATCTAGTTTATTATACTCCCTTTATTAATTAATTTATCACTGCTAATTTTTAATTTCCTTTTACTGAATTTTAAATTAGAGTCACATTTTTTAAAACGGTTTTAAATTGCATGGATAATTATGTTTTAAAAGCAAATATCTCAATTAAAAAATATTATAAAATCCAGTTAGTTGGAGGATTGTAGCAATAAGTAGGTTAGAATGGGCTTTTGATGACCTTGTTAAATATGAAAGTTCCGTAAACTAATACAACAAAACCTAGTATTCCAAAGAGATTAAAAAATAAATTAAAATTGATTAAAATTGATTAAAAATGTTAAATAAGTATATCATGATTAAATTGAGAAATTTGCGTTTATGCTTTGAAATAGTTTTCTAATGTTAAGTGTATCAATTAAACTTATTTACCAATAACTTGGAGAGCGTGGAATTCTTCCCAGCCAAGGTACATACTTGTGAGCCAGATGAATAGAGTTCTATTATAATAAATATATATTATGTAAGGTAATAAAGGGGCAATGTGAAGCCACATTCCAGGATATACTACGTAGGGGGATGGGAATACAAGTAGATATATAGAAATGGAGTGATACCTGCAAGAATCGATGGTTGAACGTGAAGCGGCGCTAATAACCTTGGTTATTGACAAGCCAAAGTAGTTGAACATAGAAATCGAAAACATGATATAAATACAAAGATTAAAAACGGATTGATTATTCATGATCTGTGAAAGCCCAGCATTAGCGTCAAAGTAGCCGCCTCTGTTGTTGACGCCAACAGTGTAGTGTAGAATTGGAATCAATATACCAACAGTTAGCGCGCCAAATGTTCCTTCCAAGCCTACACCTTTTAGGGGTTGGTAGCTATGATGTTGCATGATTTTTTCCTCGGATATCATCATCAATGCACCGAAAACTTGGGCAAACAGAATGACTATTATTCCAAAAATATTCTCAGCACGGTCCACTTGATTACCAAGAGTGATATTTGCGATGTGACCGATTGTAGAAGTTTCGCTACTGTCTTTACTATTTAATATAGAACTTGTTCCAACAATCAATGCACCAGTGACAATCATAACTAAAGAAACCCATTGGTCCCTGGTTAAACTATGGCCAAGGAATTTAACTGAGAATAGACCAACGAAAATAACAACTAATCCTCTGAGCATTTGGTATACCGAAGCAGTGGTAAACAATAAGCCAACGTTCAACAACTATGATATAAAGAAAATTATAGAGGTGGGGTTATAGGCAAAATAGAAAAAAAAATTTTTTTCGGGAATAATAAAATAGTATAGTATCTGAAGGCTTACGGTGGTAGAGATAATATCACAGATAGCAGGGATTGATAAAAGAAGATTATTAACTCCGCTCAATTCGGGCTTTTCAGCTTTCAAATTTTGGATTTGCTGTTCGATTTGATCGTCAGTTAGTTCTGCAGAATGAGAATTACTGTCGCTTGAGTTTAAAGTGTTGTAGTTTGGGAATTCTGCGTTATTAAGATTGGGGGTACTATCGACAATTTGTTGATATTCATCTCTATTTACATTGGAAGTAAAGCGAGTAAAAAAATTAGCAGCGAAGAAAACAACCAAGCATAATATTTCACCAATAAACATGTTAAGAGTTTGCCAAACTGGCTGACTGTATAGTATGTGATTTTTTGGATTTGGATCATCGCAGTTTTCTACGCAGACATTATTTTGCATTTTTGTCAAGATTGTATTCAGAGTTCCGGTAATGAGCATACCGACAGCTAAATACATTTTGAATCCATTTGAGGAAGACATATTATAAATAATTACAGTAATGAACTAGAATAATACAGATGAATTGTTTGAGAGAAAGGGAAGTTCAGGATTCTTTCAATATTTAATTGATTTCAGTTAATAATATCGCTTATTGAGTATTTTTTTGTGAGGTAATATATGAGGGTAAGTTAGTATTACCTTTAAAGAAGTGTTTATAAAATCTATTTTGTTTTTTATTTAGTTTTGTATATATAGTAATTGTTTCAGAGAATCAAGTGAAAATATATGCTAACTTTTGGAGGTATTTATATTAGAGCCCTATGCTAAAGACTTAGAATATATTAAGGTGTAATTGAAAAAAAATAAGGTAAATGAGGGTGCAATCATTTTAACCAAAAATTGCCACATAATAAACCAATGATTTAAATTGATTATAATTTCAAGCTATTAGCTTAATTAATACACTCTTAGCTGTTAGGATTATTAATTGTCTTATATGATGAAATGTTTCGATAGGTAGCTTAGTAATGCCGTTTGAAAGGGAAATGATTCCTTACTTTGCTTTTGAAACATAATTGGGATTAAAATACACAGAATACACAGAATACACAGATTCGATTGTTTAGATTTTTTTTTTGTTTTTTACGGGGGGGAATTATATCACAGAACACAGGTCACATGAAATTCAAGATACTATTCATCCAGAAAGCATAATTCCTTCACATGGCCAGAGATAGAAACAAAAGTACACGCACTTCACGCCAATATATCCAAGCGAATACCATGCCCCACCCCACTCAAATAGGCTACCAACACAAGTTGCAAAATGGCTAATTTTCCAGCACATTTATTCGATAGTGAGTCACTTTATTCAGTTCAAGGGATAGTTAACCCAGCCACAAAATATCAAGATCTTCCATTGGCACTATAGGTAAAAGCAAAAAGTGAAAGGGAAATAGAAATAGTTATATTTAACACAAGAGTGTGATCTTTCAACGCCCTTGAAAAGGGCGATTGGCTTTTTTATAATTAACAGCATTAACCAACCATATAAAAAGTAAATAATATTTTTAAGCTTCTAAGATTTTATTTGGCATGAAATGTAATATAACCAATAAATAACTATTCATAAATTATTTAACCAATTATGATTCTAAATTAGTATTACAGCTTTAGCCTCAGAAGAGGCAAATCGAAAAAACAAACCAATTTATGTGCTCTAGATACTACATTCTGTGTTTTTAAAGATTCTTTTAAGATAATTGATTTTTTTTAAAAGTATTCATATGGCTAAATTCGTTGTTTTTAGCGTATAGGTTTGATGAAAAACATTTCGAATACTCTCCATCAGCATATCTAAGTTAATATTTAAAAAGAGATTGAATAGCAAAAATATCATGTAAAATCTTTGAATAGTAAAGAAATTTTCAAATTCTAAAAATATTAATCAAAACTATGCGTTTGGTTTGCGTTTTATACTTTTGAAATAAAAATCTCAGTTTCAAAAAATTAGTATTCTCGTTTAAAATAAAGCATTATAGTCACAAATACGCTTGAATCAATCTGTTTAATACCAAATACTAGATACCTTACATATTTTTATCCTCAAAACCTTATATTTTATTAATCAAATTCATCTTTTTTCAATCCAACAACGATCTAAGTATAAGAGCGATATAAGCAAAGTTTTTTTTAAAGCTATTCGATTTATAGCTAGCTATAATTAAAAATTTCAGACTTTTGTCAAAATATTATATATCACAAATGAATGTATCCGAGAATATTTAATAATTTTACGTCTATTTTAATTAATTTTTGTGCTTTTTGAACAAAGTGGTGTATCTGAAATGCCAAAATCGTCCTTAGATTTTGGTTTTTCGGTTAAAATTTTTAATGATTCACGAATATAAATGAATATGAAAATGTTATAAATGCTATTTAGGGAGTGTTCATCTTTATACAACTCTGAATGGCTTAAAAAAAATGTTACCATCTAGTTTCTATATATTTTGATAAATTAAAGCTTAGCTTTATAAGGGTCTCGAAAAATGAAATTAGACTTTTATTTCACGCTTCGAATAAACGCGTTCATAACTATTGGCCTATTTCATTAAATCTTTACGAAAAAACAACGAATCAATTAAAGTAGGTCCGTTTTTCAGTTTATTTGTTTCCTATTTTAGTATTTTCAAACCGAGTAAAGATATAATAAAAGCAAGATAGCTTGAATCTTGAAATGGCTACTGCCAGCTTTTAAAAAAATGCATCTAGTATCTTTTAAGAAATTTAACTCCTTATTCAATTTTAAAAATCTTGCAAATCTACTAGTTATTGAAACGTATTAATTTGTGAGAATTAAAATCCCCCCGTATTTATATCTACCGCACTTCAAGCAGCATAGCTTTCTTTTCATGAATACGAAAGACACTATGAGTGCAAAAAATGGTAAAAGTTTTTAATTATATTTTTTTAATTTAAAAATCCATCATAACGTAAAAATACAGAAAATTTTATTCTAATACTCGCTGTTGATTAGAGCTTCTCCAACTGCTTGCAAAAAAGAATACAATCCCGGTAGCTAACATCAGGGAGGTAAAAATTTCTCCCAAAATATATTAATGATAAGCTTGCTTATTAGAAATATATCATTTATTTATTTTTACTCATTCCTAACACAATTAGTTTACATTTTATTCATTATTTGCTATTATTGATTTTAATTAAGAATAGCTAAACGAAATTCGCGAAAAGTTATGGGATAAAAATTCAGTTCCCAAATCTAACACTGATCTCAAGCCTGATTTTTTCGACGAGCCTCAATACATAACCACTGGAAATTTAAAGTATTACTCATATTCGCCGAATTTTTTTTTAATTTTTATATACTTTGGTCTTAAATAAAAAAAAAATCAATTTAACGCTAATTAACTTATTTAATAGCTTAGATAACTTACTAGATGGTGGTATATCGACAGAGCAAGTAACAGAAATTTTTGGCCCAACAAACTCTGGAAAAACTAAGGTTTTTTTAATCACTTTATCTTTAAACATCAATTATTTATTTTTCTTTTCAAACTCCATAAAAAAATTACAATTTGAATTGTAACCGTTAACATAATTCGCTCTCAAAATATAGATTGCATACGACTCAATCTTTTTTTTCTTAGAGGCAGACGAAAAAAACACTGCTTATCTTTTTCACTCAATTTCTCCAGAAAAATGCGCTTATTCTTTAAAAAAAAATTTTGAAGCCAACTTTGAAAAAATGCAGAATAGAGTAATTGGTTACTTGATCCCTAAATTTTATTTATAAAAAATATCTTTCTAATTATTATTTTTTGCGTCCCATACTCCTCTCTTTTCTCATCCCCTAAAATACGCTCAGAGTAATTCGTTCAGTTTGGAATTTTTATCTAGAACATTTTTAATTCATACTGTTACATCGCAAGATCTATTACTAAATTTGGAGACTGTTTTATTTCCAGGTAGAGTCCAATTTATGTCGATTTTCTATATATATCTTTCCATTCTTTTAATTTCACACATAAAACCAATCATATATCAAATAGAAGATAATGGCGAGAATCATTCTGATTCTGAAAAAAAAACAAAAAAGCTACTTGTTATAGATAATATTTCTCATATGTTCAATTCACAAGAAAGCCCAACTGCCTCTAAATCAATTACTTTCCAACCCCAAATTTTGTCAATTCAAAGATACCTTCACGAATTGGCCAGGGAGCACAATTCGACAATCATAGTTAGTGATTTTACTATAAAAATTTAAAAAGTCTCAAAATATGTGAGATCCCTGAGTTATGATTTTCTTCGAAAAATACAAATTGTTTATTAAAGGTTATTATTTTTACATAAAATGGGGATTTTCATATTTATTAGGTTATAAACTCGGCTGTTTTTGATGGTAACTATGAAGACAGACAAGAAAGCTTGCCAAAGTATGAACCCCAGACAAATATTGGAGATATTATAAGCTCAAATAGTCAAAAAACAGATGCCCTAATTTCTGAATTAGGTTTTAAACCTGCTTTAGGTTTAAATTGGACATACGTATGCCACCACAGGATCTTTTTATCGCAACAGCAGTTAAATGCTAACAAAAACATTCCTCATAACCATAGAATAGCGCAAGAGGCAGAGTTTAGAGCTGTATTGACCAGATCTATAAATTTGGTAACTTTTTATAAACATTTCAAAATTTTAAGCATTTTTTATCCTAATAATTTTCAACTTATTTGTCAATGATTCATTTCGTTAGAAATCTCCCTCATCCTGTATACTTTGAACAACACCTTTTTTTTTTGAAGCAAGACATTAATAAATAAAATTTTAATGCGTATAACTAAAAGAAAAGACAATACTTTTAAATACAATCTCAATGCTTTCTCACCACCCTCTACTTAGAGTCTCTAGTAGCATCTAACACTCGGGGTTTAGGCCCATGAAATTCGATTATTATTTTTAGTTATCTTTCAAAAAACACAAATAAGTAGCTCATCAAAAAAATATAAATAAATACATTTTTTGAATTAACAAGCCATGAATATCTATTTCTTAGAAAGTTCTCATAAAATTGCATTTTTTGATTATTACGGTATTTTACAGCAATTTTTTTATTTGTGCACAAAGTTTAAAAAAGCAATGTTTTTGTATTTCTAAAAATCAAGTCATTTTTATGGAGCCCACTTAAATAGCTTTAGTGGGGTTCAAATGGAATATACCATTGAATTACAAGCTAGCGTCACGAAACTATTATTAATTGCGTACTAAAATTATTTATCTTGAAAACAATTAATATTACGCTCTTTCTATTTATGCAAAGAAGTAAAATAAAAGGGAATTTTTCATGGAAATTGGGAAATTAAGTTTAACCGTTTATATTTTTTTTTTGTTTTTATTTATAAAATATTCAACAAAAAAAAAAAAGTTTATATAAATCAACAGCATTGAAAAAAAAAAAACCAAAGTTGCGATATCAGGGCGTTTATTTATTACCAAATATTCGAAAAATTTTTTTTCATGCTACGAAAATTACCAGCCTCAACTTATTTAATAACTTTTGTGCAAGAGTACAAAGCATCTTCACGACTTGCATTAATCAAATCATTTTTTTGTATTATTTATTCAATGATGACTAGAGATATTTTTGATGCCAAAATTCTGTTATAAAATATATTCCATTAAAATAAGCCTATTTTAAATCCAAAATCAGAATAATTTTATCAGTCCAAATAAACGCCTTGATAAATTAGATTTTGAGGTTTGATAAGCGTTTTTTGGTTCTATAATATCATAGGATGAAGAAAAAAATTGCTTTAATAAAAATTGATAATGCAAATAGCTTTCAAAGTTTATTTTTAATTTAGCAATTATCCTATAACCTTTCAGAAATAAATGACTTTTTTTAAATGCCAACGTTGGTAAAGCCGACAATAGATTAATATCAAATATAAATTTCATTCGGTGATAAGCGCCATTTGCCTAATAAATAAGAAGAATAAATCATTTATCCCACTGTAATTTTTATAAGAGATTAAGAAGTGCTGTCACTAGAAAGGGATATAAGCTCAAATTATATGATAGGAATAACTAAATAGCATAAAAGAGGATAAAACAATCATTTATTTACACTAAGAATTGAAATAAATATTATATTAAAGCGATTCAAATTTATTTTACTGGTAAAGTAATTTTTTTTAGCCCTTTCCCGTCAAACGCTCTTTGAAAAGATAAATATATTGATTCGCTAATATTTTAAAATCAGTTATGTTATTTTCTGTTATTAAAAAAATTACCAGTTTTTCTTAAGACATCGGAATTAAAGTATAATAATCTACCGCTTATGAAAGGATTAAAGCATGAAAAACTAAACTAAATTTTAGTGCAAGATGGAGAAAGAAAATAAAGAATTATGTGTATTCTAGTAAAGTACAAATAAGTTTGATAAATATTAAATGCGATTTATTTGTATTTTCAAAAATGACATCAGAAAAGTATAAAAAAGGAATAAAACGAAAATATAAAAAATAAATTACGAAAATATTTTCTTTTAACCTTTACTTGATACTAATAATAATTTAATAAATTATACCCTGATAAAAATAAACTTATACCAAATAGAACTATCTATATAAAGAAAGATTTTAAAAATAAGGCAACAAAAATAAAATGAAATTTCTTAATTTATCAGTTTACGCAGGATTTTTTTCTGTTTTAGCTTCAGCCAGAAGAATCGAAAGAATAGTTGGTGGGGTTGATGCTAAACCAGGTGACTTTCAGTTTGCTGTATTTATCATCAATGAAAGTCTGCAGTCCGTTTGCGGTGGATCGTTGATTTCGAATCAGTGGGTAGTTACAGCTGCACATTGTATGACAGAAACTGCTTTAAGAAGAATCAAGATTGTTGTAGGGAAAAATGATGTTAGAGGGCAAACAGGTGTGCCCGTTTCTGAAGGATATATACATGCAAAATATGACCCTAAAAGGTTCCATGTACGTTTTTAATGATATTTTCTTAAATTGAGATATCGATTATAAATCGATTAGCGGATTAAATTATTTTATGATTCTATAACTTCTAAATATTATTAATTATTAATAGAACGACATCGCAGTACTAAAACTTAAAAATCCTGTCGGAAATGTCAAACCTATAAAGATAGATAAATATATTAAAACTGATTATGAAAAAATGACAGCTGTAGGTTGGGGGCTTACGTCTAGCTATAATGACGCTCCAAATCCTCTCCTAAAACAAGTTGATCTAATCACACAGCCACTAAGCTTCTGTAAGCCAAAATACGATCTATTCAAAGGTAATACAGAAGGTCGCCAAATTTGTACAGGAAATACGCCAGGAAAAGATACTTGCCAAGGCGACTCTGGAGGTCCATTGTTAAGGAGAATTGGAAATGAGTGGAGATTGGCAGGATTGACAAGTTTTGGCTCTTTTAACGACAAACAAAAAGTAACAAGCGGTATTTGCGGGTCTGTTGATGTTGTGGGTATTTATACTAATGTTTACGGATATATTGACTTCATTGAAAGCGCAACAAGGATACCAAGAAAGATCCTAGCTCCATAAATATCTTTTAAATAATACATATTATAAAATTATTGCTATTTTATTAAATATTATACATAAATCACTTAATTATAAACAAAAATGTTACCTAAAATAATAATAAATATGAATATGAATATGAATATGAATTTGAATTTGAATTTGAATTCAAAAAGCTAATAAATTTTAAAAAATACAGTAAAAAACGGTTTATGATAAATATAATAATAAATATCTTATCTTTAAGGTATAATTCTAGATTATTTTAAAGTTCTCATTGCTTTTCTTTGAATCAGGTTCATTCTTATATCTTTCAAGATTTATTTGTGGTATCCAGAAAAATAAAAAGCAATTTTTATTAATAAGATTGAATAAATTAATAAATTGAATAAAATTTTGCCTAGATATTCTTTGATGGCTCTTTAATACGGGATATTGTTTCAAAAAGTAGAATAAATAAATTTTAAATTTGTCTGCCTATTAGCCATATACAATTTTTGAATTAAATTTAAGAAATAAAGAGAATAAAGAACCTGTAACAACAATAAGCTTTTATCAAATCAATATTGGCAAAAATGATTTTTTAAAAAAAGTTTCGCTTCGCCTAGGAATCCGTCTTTTAAATTTTTTTCATAATTAATCACAATCAGATGATTTTTTTTCATGATGAAATGAAATAGCATACCTAAATTCCTATAATAAAAATTTTTGTGACTTCATAGACTTTATAAGTATAATCCAAGAATTTTTTTTAACAGGCGAATACAAATAATGTCAAATATTATGATTAAATTTATATAGGTAGTCTAGTAGTGGTGATATATATAACCTATTATATAAATTTATTTTTGCAATTACTTATGGATTTATTTAGAAGAATATGACCTAATATTTTTTAATGACGAAAAATTAGCTAAAATTTTTTTTTTATATCAACTATTTTTACAAAAAAAGATATTATGTTCATAATTAAGCTGGTCTACTAGTTTTACATTTGGTATCAATTTTTTTTACTATAAAAAATGGAAAATTCAAGTTGATATAACCTAAATATGATCACAAAACTGCGAAATAAAAGCTCAAGAAATATTAAAAACTATCACAGCTACAACCTTATATAAAATAGAGGCATGTAGAAATATTTAAAAAAAATTTTGGTAAATATCTCAAAATAAATAATTAAATATAGTGATAGAACAGTATAAATTAATAAAATTTACTTGAATTTTTTATTAAAGTGTTAAAGAAATATTTATATTAGTGTTTAAATATAGAAATCATTAAAATTTAAAAATAGTCCATATAAATTTATATCATATTTTTCAAAGAAAATCTTTATTAACCCAACCCCTAGCTATCAAGTAGATTTATGGAAAATGTATGATTGATTATTAATTCGCTTAAATTTCAGTCTTTTATTTAATAATCTAAATTTGAATCAGATGTCTATTTTTCCCATTATACAACTTATGTCGATATTCCAAGGTAAGAAAGAAAAAATTTTTGTATAAAAAATTATTAATTACATTTTCGTATCTATAAATGAATACATGGAGATTATAACGCTTTTTCAATGCGTATGTGATGTAATCTAGTATGAATTTTATTTTATTTTTTGTTTATTATGATGTGGTTACTATCATATAACGATTCTAATATATTTTTTGGCTCTTCATCAAAAGTTTATAAAATCCGATTTTATTTTTCAAAATAAAATTATAACTATAAAATATATAGAGGTTTATTTAATTTGGTTTTGAATAACGATAGATGACCCACTATGGTTCAGGGAGGGAATGATATTTTCATATTTTGGTGAATTAATGTTTAAATCTCTAGTTCAGAATTAGTATCAATATTTTTAGTTTTAAAATATTTAGCTCATAAAGGATTTTTATAATTAAGATATGGTCAAAATATCTTATAGTATTGATTATTCTGGAAAAAAACTTTTTTATACATATTTTATTACTTGTATTCATTATTATTAAATGTAATAAAATATTATTCAGCTTGGTAGGCCTAATAATTATAGTTTAAAATTTAAATAACACGTTTTTTCATTGGGTTCTCTCCGCAGCTCTGAAATTTCCATTTCCTCAGAACATTGAACCAAGGAAAAATATAAACCAAAAATTACCAAAAGGCTTTATCACCTATCATTTAGTTAACTATTGTTTAACTTTATCAAAAGTGTTTTTTTAAGAATTCGAAAAGCATAATTAGCCAAGTTCATACTTATACTACTTGAAATTTAAGATTAGCTGTCCAAGCTTCTTAAAAATCATCATTTAAGTCATTTCAAAGGTGGGTGAAATTTTTTTAGCTACTAAAATTTTATAAACTACTACTAATATAAGTATAAAAAAATTAATTTGCCGATTTAATTATTAATAGATATAGTCTAACTAGCATAAAAAACAATTAAATACCCTAGAAAACCAATGAATCAAATTTTATTTATGAGTTTTGGTATTAGCTTTGTAAAACTCTAAATTTTGAAATATTCTTTTAGTAAAGATTATGCATCTAGATAGAGGGATAAAGATTTTAATCCAAAACATATCAATAAACCTTAAAGTATTTCCTTTATTCAGAATCTTTCGCATTTTAGAGAAATATACGATACGTATCCAAATAGCTTTCTAATATAAAAAATTAAAAATAGACAATAGATTATACATTATAGCCGTTTAAAATAAAATTTCATGATATTAGTAATTTATCATTTAACTCTGAGCGAAAAAAAATCGATTGAGATTTATTATCAGATATAGTTACGATAAATATGAAGGTCATCCAAAAAAATAAGCTTGGAATGTGATTTCACATGTTGAATTTTTTTTTTTTTAGAATTTCTGATAGTTATTTTTAAAATAATATTTTTTGGAATACTATTCATGCGCATTTACCTTAAAATTTATACAAGAAACTGATTTATGCTATTTTTAATTTTGCTTATAGAGATAAAAACCAAGTAAATATTTTAAGTTTAGACTTTTTTCAAATAAAGATTGATAATTTAATTATGCGATTAAAATGACATAAACGAGGGTAAGAGGTAAAACTATTATTATCAGCAAGATAATATGACTACCCTTGAAATAAATTCTATATATTTACGAATCAGTGAGATATCAAAGGAGTATCGCATAAAAAAATTATTAATATTATACGCACCTACAAATTTAATTAATAATTTTAAAAAAAAAAACATATAAACAATAAAAGCCACATAAACATATTGCTTGTAAGGCTTAATAATAATATAATATTTCAATTCTTTACATATATAATGTTAGTATAACTCTTTTAAAAATTTATAATGCAAAAAATTTTTTATGATAAACCAATAATATAATATATAGTAGTAGTATATAAAATTAAACTTTAGTTATTTAGCTCTCAGGGTCAAAAATTTTTATAAACCAGGATTTGTAGATTCGAAATAGTATTTTATGCAGAATTTCTGTTTGATGGATGTTATTAGTCAATCATTAAATTAATTGTATAATATTATAGTGAGGTCTGAATTCAAATGTGATATGCGATAGCGCTAAGAGTTAAAGATCGATCTAAACTATGGATACGAGACAAGGAAAGTATAAAAGAAGTAACAAAGAGCAAAATCATTTTATAACTTAAAGACTGATTCAAAAACATTTTTGTTAATAGTTAATTTAATATTATCAAACACTATAAAATTAAAATTCTTGTAATATTTACGAAGTGAATCATTGAGTTTAAATAAAATATAAAAAGAAGTCACCAAAAATAAAATGAAATTTCTTAATGCATCAGTTTATTCAGGATTTTTAGCAGTTCTAGCCTCGGCCATAAATATCGAAAGAATAGTTGGTGGGTTTGATGCAAAATCAGGCGATTTTCCGTTTGCTGTATTCATCATCAACGAAAGTTTGCAGTCCGTTTGCGGGGGATCATTGATTTCGAATCAGTGGATAGTTACAGCTGCTCATTGTATGGCTGACACAGTCTTAAAAAAAGTTTCAGTCGTTGTAGGCAAAAACGATGTCAGATCACAGATAGGAGTTCCGGTTGTTGAAGGATATATACACGCAAAATACGACCCTAAAAAGTTCATAGTAAGTTTTTAACGATATTTACCAAAATAAAAATAATTCTCAATTCTTTGTATCATTATTTATTTCACATTACTCGTCGTAACTTAACTTTAGCGCTATTTAATTAGAACGACATTGCAGTACTAAAACTTAAGAAACCTGTTAATATGAAACCAGTAAAATTAGATAACCAAACTGTTACTGATTTCACTAATATGACAGCTGTAGGTTGGGGGCTTACGTCTAGCTATAATGACGCTCCAAATCCTCTCCTAAAACAAGTTGATCTAATCACACAGCCACTAAGCTTCTGTAAGCCAAAATACGATCTATTCAAAGGTAATACAGAAGGTCGCCAAATTTGTACAGGAAATACGCCAGGAAAAGATACTTGCCAAGGCGACTCTGGAGGTCCATTGTTAAGGAGAATTGGAAATGAGTGGAAGCTATCTGGTTTAACCAGTTTTGGGTCTTATGATGACAAACAAAAAGTAACAAGTGGTATCTGTGGATCTGTTGATGTTGTGGGTATTTATACTAATGTTTACGGATATATTGACTTCATTGAAAGCGCCACTAGGATACCAAAGAATTCACTAATTTCATAAATATAAATAATTTTAAATTTGATTTCATATATATTTATCTTTGCTTCAAAGTTTATACAGAGGGGCACTTAGATTGTAAATAATAATAATAATAATAATAATAATAATAATAATTTCATAATTTTCAACTAACTTGTAATCAAATTTCTCGAAAGGGTATCAAAGTATATATTTTTTATAATTAAAATTTTGTTCGAAATCAATTTTAGTCTATTTCTGCAATTATAATAATGAAAAAATATTAAATGTCAAACTATAACCAAAAATGATATCAGTGGATACCTGGAATAAAAAAAATTGCCTCTTCGCTTTAAAAGTTATCAAATTCTGCTCAGTGGTATTTTGATTATGCTATGTCATCTTTAAAATGCATAACTATCAAGTTGAATTAGATTCGACCAATTATTTTTTTTTATTTTTAAATGGTTAATTTTTTAAAGTTTTTGTCATTATTATTGTAAATAAATTTGGTTACATAGATATGTTTATGTTCTGTTTCATTTTTTTTGGTTATGCTTAATACCATTCTTTCTGTAATTTTTCGATCTAAATATAATTATTTTTAGCTTTGTATAATTTCACAAGTTGGCATTAGCTGACTAAAAAATAATATATTATCTCGATAGCCAATATATCTTCAAATACCGACTTTTTTTTATTCTTTAATGTCAAGACCAATGATATCATGTTTGTAAACAGTTTTGTTCAAATCTACATATTAGCTTATCGTGAATACTGTTCTCAATTTTATACATAATAAATATCTATTATTTTGATAATAGTATATAAACCCAGCTCCGCGCTGGCACCGCCGGTCCAAATTTTGAGCTGGAGACAGCGAAATTTTTGGAGGGCATGCGTGTTTCCAAATCGCTTATATTTCAGGATATAAGTGATTTACCAGCCCCCTTGAACCAATGCCCAGTGGGTATGGAGTTGCTAGAGCGGCGGAGGGCGGTCAAATGAAATTTTTTTGTAAATTTTTTATAATTTTTTTTTACTATTTTTATGCTTTTGTAATTAGTTTTTGATACTATTTATTGTGTATAAATAAATTTCTCGTGAAAAAAAAAAAAAAATTAAAAAAAAAAATAGTATATAAACTTTTGCCAACCGGTAACAACTTCATCAATTTATAAAGTATCGATTAGTATTTAAATTTTTTTAAGCTTGTAATTAGTAAAGCGAAAAGTTATACACTCATAATTAGCTCTTTTGAAATTAGATTACTAATAATTCAGTTGACTCGTATTTTTTTGTATAAAAAAGATCTCAGTTGGTCCCTGAATTGTAAATTTGGTATTTCTTTGGATCTTATAAATATTAATTTTTCTTTTTCTTTGTTAATTTTGCTGCTTTATTTCTATGCTTTGAATTCTAGAATACTAAACTAATAGATCTTAATGTATATTAATAGCTGATATGTATTGTCTAACTTATTTTTCGATATAGGTAATTGCTAAAAAAAATGTAGACATAATAAGAATTACAACTTTAATATGAGGAATCTTATGAGCTAATTAATTTATAGCGAAATATATTATAGTTTATAAAATCGATATAAAATCAATAGATATTGTATGCACAACATGTTTTTTTAGAATTATACATCAGAGAGGAGACATATTAAATGTTATCATCTTATTGGATAAAAACAAGCTGAAAATTACAAACTAATAAAAATAAAGTGAAATCAAATGAACTAAAAAATCATTTTATGGTATAAACTGTAAAGTACCCAGTAGTGATATCCTTATCATCTTTTCTTTCACAAAGGTACTCTACCAGCATAAAGATTTTCAAACTAAATTTTTATACCTAAGAATAGTTAAAATTTTATCTACCTTCAAAATATTAAACGATGGAACAAATAGCTGAAATTCAAGCTCCAGCAAGCCAAGATCAAGTAAAGGTGTTGACCAAACTGGTACAACAACTCCTTCGCTAAAACGTGAGAAACCAGGAACCAGAGGATCCATGCGTCACTGTCATAATCCCAGTGACAGACATGACAGCTTAACCAGAACTCACTGAGGCACTCTCATCAATTGAATAAGACTTCCTCTGCTTACCGCTAATAGATGAAGAAGGCAATATTGCAATACATTCTTGCCCAAGGACTAGTATTATGAACTACAACCCTCCTCCGCTGAACGACTCAGCATCGACTGCAGTGAAGAAGGCTGACACAGACCTATATGGAATTCAAGTAGCTCTTGCTTAAGCAAAAAGACCCATTGACTACTTTGTCCACCAAAAAATTCAGGACAACCCTGGACTCGACACCTCTGAGGATCCCGAGGTCATGATTGCGAGAACATGAGATCCCTACTATCGAACGTGACCGCTACAGTAACCCAAGCTAGGTTGGATAACCTACATAAGGGGCTCTAACTTCCAGGTAAACCTACATAGCGTGTCAAACCAGATACCAAACTACTGATGGATCAAGAGGCGTTGGACGCCCTCATTTCTGAGAAATCAGCAGCGAAGCGTCAATGTTTCCAGCACTGTCGCAAGCACCAGCAGAGCTCGAACAACAAGAATTCGATCAGCAGCAACTCTATTACGGCGCAGAGAACCGATGCTGCAACAACCTGGTAAGCCACTTCAAATCACAATACTTCGGACCGCCAGTCAAATTTTCGCGGGAGAGGTCGAGGCCGCGGAAAAGGGACTCAATAGAGGCCCAGAAATGTTCCCCTGTTGGGGGACGCCTCGCTATTTTCAGATCGGCATGGTCCGACTGACGAAAAGCTGATTTGTTTGGAACATAGTAGAGAGGGGATTCAAAATCCCCTTCAAGAACCCTCACTCTCCCGCTCCGGGATTGAGGTCGTTTGATACGAAAATGAGCAGGGAGGCCAGCAAAGTTTTGACGGACGAAGTGACATCACTCCTAGCCAAAAAAGCCATCGAGGAGATATCAGCTCAAGGATCCAGGCTTCTACAGCCAGATTTTCACTGTCCCGAAAAAGACTGGAGGCCTAAGACCAGTATTAGACCTCCGTAAGCTCAACCAATATGTGGAGGGTCAGAACTTCAAGACGGAGACCCTGTCTTCCATCTACCGCATGTTCCGCAGTAAAGATTATTTGGCGTCCCTAGACCTACAGGATGCATTCATGCACACCCTGGTATCCGAGAAGTGTCGGAAGTACCTACGCTTTCATTGGAATTGCCGCTGTTTCCAGTTTCGGGTCCTAACATTCGGTTTATCACTGAGACCGTTGGTTTTCACCAAGATTCTTCGTCCAGTCTTACAATGGGCCAGGTCCAAAGGAATGCGAATCTCAGCATATTTGGACGATCTACTAATCATGGCAGAATCTAAAGAAGCGTGTGCGAAAATCACATACAGGATATACTCCAAGCTCCATGAGCTTGGATTCAAGATCAACGACGAGAAATCGTCTACGTCCCCATCCCAATCTATCACACATCTAGGGATGGTAATAAACACCCGGGACATGACACTAAAAGTTTCGACAACCAATATCCGGGATCTTCGTCGCGAGGCCAGCAAAATTCTGAGTGCTT
Source organism: Smittium culicis (assembly GCA_001970855.1). NCBI lineage: Eukaryota > Fungi > Kickxellomycota > Harpellomycetes > Harpellales > Legeriomycetaceae > Smittium > Smittium culicis. The sequence continues at coordinate 9,786 of LSSN01003622.1, read as the reverse complement.
GTCAGACGAAATTGAGATGTCTAGCGAGCTTTATTGGGAAAGCTCAAGAAATTTCAATCGCTCTCCTACCTGGCCGCCCAATGCTTCGACGACTCCTGGAGCTCAAGAACTACTCCCTGTCGACATTGAAATCATGGACTTCGACAGTGAAACTGACGATCCCAGCCATCCAGAACCTATTATTCTGGAATAACCAGTTAAAATCATGGAACGGTCTCTCTTTCTTGCCAGAGACCCCGGAATTGGGTATCTTCACGGAATCCAGCGATTCAGAGTGGGGTATTGTGGTAGGCAATCACACATACTCAGGATCATGGACACAATTCGAGGCAAAGATGCACATAAACGCCAAGAGTCTGATGACGGTCTTGTATGCACTCAAGCTAAAGAGTCTGATCGGACGGGCAGTGTTAGTCTGCTGGGACAACACAACCATACTATCGTACGTAAAGAAATTCGAGGGAAATACTTCCCCAGAACTGTTCGTAATAGCCGAGAAAATTTGATCGCACTGCTTGAAGACCAATAATTGACCTCAAGTGACTTATGTTCCATCAGTACTCAATCCAGCAGATGCTCTGAGCAGACTGGCTGCTCAAACCGAATTTTCTCTGTCTCAGAAGACATTCGACACACTGAACTCCTTGCATGGCCCACATGACGTGGATCTATATGCCTCTCGGATGAGCAAGAAGGTGGAAAAATACCATAGCTGTTTCATTAACAACCAAGCTCTGGGACAGAATTCATTAGCGTTTAAATGAACGGGGTTCAGCAACCCTTATGTGCGCTCACCTTGGAATCTGATTGCATAAACCATGCAGAAGGTGCGCAGAGAACGAATAAAGATGACTTTAGTTACGCCAATGTGGAAATCGGCTACATGGTTCCCGGATCTGATGTCTCTCTCTGTGTCCCAACCTTTACTACTGCAAGCAACAACATTATTGCCAGATCTCAAAAGTGGAAACTCTCCGCTCTCGTAAAACAAGCATTGGAGCTTGATGGCGTGGAGGATCAGCGGCGTTTCCTCTAAGCCCAAGGTCTTGGAACTTATGCCGTTGATTATATCCTTTCAAATGAACGGCGTGTCAGACGTCGTTCGAGATATAGTTCTATTCAACAGCACTTTTTAGACAGGTGAATATCAAGTATAATTAATACAGCCATTTCAGCACCGCAGATCATCAACTTTCTGGCCGAGATCTATACTGTAGACAAGTTAAAAGCCGGATCTATAAAGGCTTATAAATCCGCACTTCTGAATCTAGCTGAAAACTCCACAGAATTTTCCAGCCATCCAATGTTCGCCGAGTATACTTAGACATTGGATGATGCCTCAATCGTATTTTTTGTTAGACCGGTACTAGATATAGCACCAGTATTGGATACGTTCAAAGACTGGGGTCCCACATATGGCCTCACAGTCAAGCGATTAACGGCCAAACTATGTTGGCTTCTATCAGTAACCTGATTCCTAAGGCCAAGAGCCATACATAGGATCGACGACCAGCGGAGCCACGTTACCCAGGGTGTGCTAAATTTAGTTATAATAGCACCAAAAGAAAAACGAAGCGGCCGTCCAATGGAAAAACCGTGCCAGATAAGCCCTCACACCGATCCGATTTTATGCCCAGTAGTAGCATATTCGGTTTATAAAGAAAAGGTAGCGACTAGCCTTTGTCCAACCCCACACGCTAACAATAGCAAGTGGACTGTTAACAGGCTGCTTAGATTCATTAATGATAGTTCAAAACCACTATCAGTTGACAGTATATCCAGGCATATCAAATCTATTTCCGACATTATAAACCGCGACCCAAATGCGCCCATACCAAAGGGTAGAGCAATAGGCACGACACTAGCTGCAAACTCAGGGGTATCATCAGATGAAATAGTATCACACGCGTTTTGGTCAGACTATTCAATCTTTGATACCTATTATCGACTCGCAAGAAATCCTTCGAACAACTTGACCGAATCGATTTTTAATCTGGATTAACTTAATATGTCTCCTCTCTGAAGTATAATATGAATTAATCTTCGCTCTAAAGAGCTCGATTAATTCTTACAAAAATCGCAATGCTTTGTACCGATTGTGAAAATAATATGTTCAAATAAGCGCTAAAGCGCTTTTTCCCAAGTTTTTTCAACTTTTTTGCTTGATCTTTTTTGTTTCCTGTGATTTTGTCAAGTACACAAAAAATTACAGCTGTAGCCATGTATATTTGAGAAAATTCATAATGTTACTAATGTTGATTATTTATTCTAATAATTACTTTAGATTATTTTGATTAAAAACGGGCGTTCAAATTTAGCTAAAATATTAACATACCCTTTGTGTTTTTACATTCCTCTCCCTCTCTCCCTCTCTCTCTCTCTCTACATCTAGCCATCCATCCCGTACAAGTTACAATATCTTTAATTTACAGTGAATTAGTCTAAAAAAAAATAAGTTTAATTAGTAATTTTATGTAGCTTTAAATAAAAAACAAAAAAATATAAATAAGTATATTATCCATATTTTTGTTTCCAATTTAATATTATAATGAAACATTATTTATATAGCAACTAAGATTTTTATAATAAAATATCTTACAGAATACCATTTTGCCCGGTTGATTTAATCTTATGTCTTTCGTTCAACGCTATCGATTTAAAAATCTACTCTTTTCGATGGCAAAAAAATACAGCATTAAACTTCTTTCTCTTGTAAGAAATAAAATAAGTAAATCAACCAATAAAAAAAGTTAAAAATATATAAATATACTTTTCAAAACAATAGAAGAAATGAAAACTACGAATAAAGGTATCCATATGGAACAAAGTTCAACACGGGCTAACGTAGCTAATTCAAAAGTTAAACCTCCTAATACTAATAAAAAAAAACTGGTAATAAATTTGATCCAGTATCGCTGCTTAAAAAGACAATAGGTAACGATTCTGTTCAAAGAATAATTACATGCTTTGGTGAAAACTCATTAAAATTAGCAATATATATAAGAGAAATCGACCAAAACATTGATTAGGCCGTGGAAAGTATATAAACTCGATTTGTAGATATCAATACGTGCTTTGAAATTGACAACCGAAGAAAAATTCTATTTTTAAAATTCATAAGTGGTATTCACCTCCAAAATTCAAAAAAAGTAAATATAAAATATAATATCAAAAAAAATTGAAATTTTAGAAGCCACAAAATATTTAGAGGAATAAAAAATATCATTATACCATCATATAATGGCTTTAGTATCTTTAAAGCAGCCAAAAAAGCATATGATGAACTTTCGAAAATATGGGAAGTTCTTGATATCACTGCCCTCAATTACAAGAACATTAACGCATTCCCATATAAAAATATCAAAATAAACTTTAAAACTAAAAATCATACCATATCCCATCCTCATTAGAGATAATAAGTGTTATAGTAATATTACTTTAAAAAGGAGCTCAACCTGTTTGCAATTATTGAAAAAAAGTCGAATACAGGAAATACTAGTGTGAAGATTTGAAAAAAACAAAATTGAAAAGCAAAAAAAAAAAAGGTACAGGACATCAGTTCCAAAAAAACAAAAAAAAATCATTCAAGAAATAAATACAGAAAATATAGAGGATAATGTGAATAAAAATAATTCTACTAAAAATAAACGAGAAAAAGATCGTGATTAAAACTGTGATCTTTTACCTTAAGGAGAGGACTGGAAATTTATAGACAATTCTCCAAGATAAAATCCAGAAATAATATGGAGATTAATAAAATTGATAAAACATTGCAAAGAGTAAAAAATAATTTTATATAAAATTTTGAAAATAGCATAACTGACGTATTAATTTTCTGGATTCAGAGAATATAACAATAACAAAAAGAAATATCTACTTAAGCCCAAATCTAAAAATGTTAGATAAATATAAAATTAATAATATTAACTCTAAAAGTATATTCAATAAAATTCATAAATAAATAAAACAAATAAAACAAATATCATACCTCAACTACTAGAGACATAGGAAATTGGAAATATAATCGGCCGTATTAACGCAGTAGTTGAAGAAGTCACTCCATAATACTATCTTATAAAAGAAAAGGCAGTCGAAAAAAGATACAGCAAGATAAAAAATATTTCTACAAAGATAGAAATGTAGTTAAACTAAGCTCATAATTTAATCTTTATAACCGGAAAAAAAACCCCTCAAAAAAAAACCCCCCTCATAAAAAAACAAAACAAAACAAAAAATTTGAAATAAAAAAAAATGGATAGCATAAAAATATCAACATTAAACGTGAAGGGAATAGCTGGAAATAAAATAAAAGGTCAGAATTTTTACATATCTAAAGAGATGTGTCAAGTCAGATATATTTTGCTTACAAGAAATAAATATCAAAAATATTTACATGTCTTTTTGGTCCAACTACTGGAACGAAAAAGTATCATTGTCAAAATAAACTTCTATAATTAATTATAACTATAGTTATAAGGTTAACTATTAAACACAAGAACTTTTATTAGAATCCAAGAACTATTCTTAATTCCAAGATATAATAATAAAATATGTGTGAATTTCAAGACTTTTTTTAGTTAACCCTTTCACGGACGGTAGACTATTTTTGACTCACCAGATAAGGCGAACAGCGTTCAATTAAATTATTTTAATTCCGAGGCTATAAGAAGTATGGGTTCGTTGTTGAAAAATAGCAAATAGTTAATTTTATTATAAATCATAAAATATTCATTAATTTAATTTATTTAACCCTTTCCCGTCCAACACTCTTAAAAAAATCGGATTTATTGATTCGTTTATGATTTATAAGCAAATTTATTATTTGCTGTTAAAATACTATAAACCAAATATTCTTACGGCCTCGGAATTAATGAATATTAACTGAGCATGGTTGGCTATATTTTGCAGGTCAAAAATAGTCTACCACCCGCGAAAGGGTTAAAGAGCGTTGGACGGGAAAGGGATAATTTGCCGTAAATTTGAGTATTATTATCATAAAAATAAATTTCTTCGTTTAACCCTTTCCCGCTCAACGCTCATAAAAAAAGTCGAATTTATTGATTCGTTTATGATTTATAAGCATCCTCATTATTATTTTTTTATTACAATAAATCAATAATTGTCAAGGCCTCGGAATTTAAGGATCTTAACTCAGCATAGTTGGTTAAATTTTGTAAGCCAAAAATCTTAAACTTGATAAAAAATCATAATTGGATATGTCAATAAAAGTTATTAATTATTGGATGCATTACATTTAATATCCAATAAAATATTATCATTCTATATTAATTTTCCAGAATGTTACTTGGTTGGATTATTTAGGTAGTTCAAAAAAAGTCAACCACCCCTGAAAGGGTTAAAAAAAGCATGAATTATCATTTATTTCGATAAATCAGGCTAATTTAAAAATTTAATTACGTTTTTTTTAATTTAATTAATTTTTTGAAATATTTCAAGCAAAACTGCAACAAACTATATCCTACAATTATCTATTAAAATAATGATTGTCGAGGTATAAATCATTCACGATTTTGCAAAAAAACTTTTTTTTGAAGATAAAGGATATACTCATCTCTTTTTACTTTCAACCTTCCTCAAAAATTTGATCTAAAGATATAAATGTTACGGAAAATATTTATGGTTTAGACATGCTTACGCACTTGTTACATATGTGCAAATAAATTTTATTATTTTTTTTTGCAATGCAGTTTTTATAATGGATTTAACTACATGTAATTTTTGCAACTATAAAAAGCTCCTACTAAATTGTGATGGTTTAAGCCGACCAATACCTCATCATCATTGAAAAAATACTCGAAACAGGGAAACTCTTTATAACAGAGTTGTTTTATAGTGTAAAAGGTTTCAGCGAATAATGTTTCATAAAAAAGTTATAGATAGCTAAAAAAAAAAAAATTACAACTTTTTTTGCAAAAAATACCAAAATGAAATGAATAAGTGGAAAAATGGAAAAATGGAAAAATTGAAATCCATATTTCAATTTTCCTAATTTATGTAGGTAATGGATTGGAATAAGAAAGCCGTGTTTAAATATATAGTGTGCTCTCATAATATATTGTTTAATATAAAATATAAATTATGATTAGCATTTCAATCAGCTTTTAAAGTTTAAAAATATAACTTATGAGACTTTATTAGATTTAAATGCGAATTCACATTAAAAATTTATTAAAAAATATATTTACCATATAGATTTCTAAACCAAATAAATTTGAAATTAAGCGTTATTAATCAATAAGGGACAATAATAGAAATGCAAACAAAAGTATCCAATAATATGCACAGCTCGTCATTAATATTTTCTTTCAAATTATAAAATATTTATATAAAGCTTAATAACATAAACTTGGTTAGCTGTGTTGAACACTAATTTAGCTGCAGGAAGATAGGTGTCAATTAAACTTTTCTTAATGGATCTTGCTAAATACAATAGAAATTTCTACGAATCTTTGATATTAAATTCTTTGGATCAGCTGCGAATCGACGAAGCACTGCACTATGCTGAACAATATAATGCTATATTTACAAAAAATACAAATTCAAAAAATATTCTTAAACTTGACTGTTCACAATCCTTCTCGAAACATGAAGCTAGGAATAATGAAAATATACACACATGTTTAACTGATTATAGATCTCTATATTTTGTAGGATATTGTCATTATAGATTAAGTCATTATTCCACAGTATATGAACTTTTGAGAGATTGCTCGTATATTTTAACAAATTTCTTTGAAAATGACAGCGGAGTAAAATCTGAATGCACGAAATTATTATCCGAAAATCCAGATACAATCAATCCAATAGTTAATACAGTTTTTGAAAACAATAAAAATAAAGAATTATTTTACGAGGAAGTAAATCAGTCATTAGATATTTACAAAAATTCAATTATATGGTTGTTTGCTAACTCTTGTTTAGAAACCTCTCGATACAAAGAATCAGAAATATTTTTACTTAATCTAACAAAATCTCTCGAATCGAAAGTTCTAGATGATTTTTATGAATACTTACACATCACAAATGAGAAGTTTGATTATCCCATTGGATATCCAAAAATTTCTTCTGTATTTAATGTTCTTGGTATTGTATATACAAAAATTAATAAAGAAACGAAGGCTAATCAATTCTTTGAAAAATCTTTTTTGGTAAATCCATTCTGTTTCTCCTCTTGGAATTCAAGCTGTTTACTTAGATCAAACAATTCAAAAATCGAAAAGTATAGAGAATCTTTTTTAAATTTACAAACTCCCTTCTCATCATCTTTCGATTATAGAGAGTTTGGTTCTTCTGATTTCTCAAATGCTATAGAATCTAAAAATAAAGCACATAATAACATTGTAAATAATAAAAATAGCAAAATAGATTCTAATCATACAAAATACGTATATCAAAACCTTGATAATCCTTTAAAAAGAAAAACTACGAGTCAATCATCAAATAATCAAATAAGCTCTAGCTTAAAGCAAGATCGTATAACAGAAAAGAAAATAAACGATAAGATTAGGCTGAATATAAAATCACCGAGAATGCCTCAAATTACTAGCAATAGCTTAATTAAAAAGCCCAGTATTTTAACTCGACATAGAACTAGTAACATTCTGAATAATTCAAGGAATATAAAAATATCACCAAGAAATATCAAAACTGCACACAAAACGTCAAATAAAAATCATAAATCCAAGCTCGAATTTTCAAATATAAGCAAGCTTAATACTAGTGATAAAATAACGACGGAAGCCTGTAAAATTCCACTTGATATAGATATCATAAAGAAAAATAAATCAAAATTTTTTAAAGATGTAGTTAAAATAAACTTAGCTTGTAATGAAGCTTGTTTTTACGCGTCTGAATTTAACATTGAGAAAACTATTGAATGTTTAGGTATATTGTCAGAGTTTAACATAGCTGATCTCTCTTATTCAAACTCAACTCTAGCAAAGCTTTATTACGAATTTGGAAATTATGAAACTTCTCTATATTATTTTCAAAAACTATTATGGGACCCTGCACCTTCATCAAATATAGACATATATTCATCGTTACTGTGGCAGCTGAAAAATCTTCCAGAGTTAATAGATTTATACACATCATTTAACAAAGATAATTTAATTTATACTGAAAATAGCTATCAAAAACATATAGTTCTTGCTAACCTTTTTTCAGTTCAAAGGCAGCATAAAAATGCCATTTTAGCATTGCTAAACTCTTTAAACATACTCAGATCAGGATCCGCTTTTAATTCCCTGATATCTAATTCCAAGCTAGACTCACTGATTTCCAATCCAAACAACTCCATTGATATTGACCTAGAGTCTATTACAAACGAAATATTTGAGTTTTCGCATATCGATATAGCAAAGTCGAATTCAATTATGAAGCTTTCCAAGCTTAGCTATATATATTCGCTAATTGGGTTTGAATTGACAAATATTGATGAGTTTGAGCTAGCAAATATCGCATTTACAACTTCAATTAGAATATTCAAATTTCATTATAATTCCTATTATGGCTTAGGGATACTATCTTTAAGAAGACATAATCTCAACATGGCGTTACATTACTTTGAGATGGCTTTCAAATATAATAGCTCAAATCCGCTTCTAGCCTGCAGCATAGGAATTGTAAATGATCTTAAGCTTTCATATGATATTGCATTAAAATTTTACAAACTATCAATTATTAAGTCAAATCCAATAGACTATTCATCGAATATCATCAACCAAACGACAAATTCATTCGTATCATTTGCACTATTCAAAATTGCAAACATTTACTTCAAGATGTCAAAATTCGATAAAGCGGTTTTGATACTAAGCAACCTATTACCAAATTATTCTACATTTATACCAGGCCTGTCATCTCCTATCAATTTATCTCCAGAGGCTAACGCCAATTCTAACTCTGAACTTGCCAAACGCATTAAAAAGGAATCAACTCTATCAATTCAAAAACATGACTTTTTCTTTTTGTTTGGGCAAACTCTTCTAGCCCTAGGGAATCAGAGCTTAGCAAGCATATGCTTTAAGCATTCGCTTGCTGATGTGCCAAGTAATTTGCATACCGAACCTGGCTCTGATGATAGCGATCAGAAATATACTACCGAATCTCAATCATTAAACCTTTCACTTTTTTCCAGTAATATTTTTAAAATAATTAGTGAGCTTGATATAAACAAAATGAAAAATAACTCAAACAGCCTAAAATCTGGCGGAACAAAAGCTCTAACCAAACACGTATCTAAATACATCTTTACTTAAAATTCTTTATTTTATTTTACTTTAATTATAGACTTTAATCTATTCTAATAAACATCTTAATGATCAACAGTGAAAATTAGTGTCAATATAATAATTTATAGCACAGGCTCTTGAATATTGTTCAAAATACTACCATTAGTATTGGTATACTATTTATTTATTTTTTGCAAAAGGCAACTTTGAACAACGATATAAAAAGAAATTAACATTAATACAAAAAATACAAAAGTTTAAAAATTTGAAAAAGATGATAAATTTATTTTAAACAACTCTTCACTATAAATAAAACATTATTTAAAAAAAATAGGAATGTATACAAGTATGCATTATTTATGCATTATTTAAATATATAAGCTAAAAAACATATTTTTTAGGTTCTAATAATGTTTTTTTAGCTCTTTTAACAATAATATGCGTAAATAAGAGAAATTAAATGCAAATAACTATTAAATTTGATAAAATAGCGTACATTTATATATTTTGAACAAATATTTATAAAAAATTA
>LSSN01003612.1:0-20491 GCA_001970855.1 Smittium culicis | reverse complement strand
TAGCTCTTTTATCAAGTCGTTTTCAGTGCTTATTATTCGATCTACAACTTCATCCATATCTTCTTGAATAAGATCTCTCATTTCAGGCTGTTCATCATTATATAACTCTACCAGATCTTCTAATTCCTATGTAATATAAGCGTAAAAACGAAGTGTATTATAAATAAAAAGAAAGTTGTTTTCAATGATATAAGAAAAAAAAGATTTTTAATAGTGAAAGTTGCATGGTTTAAATAAATTGTTCTTTAAAATAATGAAGATAGAAATTTTAATCAATTTAAAGTTGCTTTATGCAAAAATGAATTAGAGTTTAAAATCAATTCTATGAAAAATTACTTGAATGCATATTATAAATAAACCTTAAACTAAAATTATTTGGTTAATAAAAAAAACTTATACCTTTTTATCTTGAATAAAATCCCTGTAGTATTTAGCAATGTCTTGAACTGAAGCTAGTTCCTTGCTCAATTTTGCTAATTCATTCGGAGATAGGGACTCTGACTATTTTGAACAGAAAATTCGAAAACATAAGCAATTACATAAATTTATTAAGGTAGATGAGCTATACTAACGCTTTTTAACAGTTTTTCGTAAAGAATGTCGTTTTTTGAATTTATTTCTATAAGTTTTTTATTAATGCTCGGCGATATTTGAGATTTGTAGGCATTGCTTAAAATTTCTGTAATTAAAAGAATAGCAACTCTTTAAAATAGCTAAAATTTTCACAATTTATTTTGTAGATTTCTATATCAGAGATTATTACCTTCTGCTTTTATTTTTATCGAGGAATAACTTCGCTTTTTCTGGATATTAAGTAAATTTTTGAAGCCTAGCATACTTAGATTAAACATTTTTGAATTTCTCGATATAGACATTTTCTTTCAAGTTTTATTAAGCGTGTATGTTTAATAGGGCCTTAGCAAAAAAAGTTATTTAAATCAAATTATAAACTTTTTTAAATAGACTTTATACATTTCTTTTGATTATTGGATAAAGATTCGAATACTCAAAAAATATCTTCAGCTAGCCAATAAACAATTAGGATTTAAACGATATGTTATTTCAGATAAACAAGATTCCTGATTACTTTATTAACTCCCAATTTTAATCGTTTCTTATCTAGAAGAGCTAATGTTGAAAAGATTCGGCTAAACGTAATACTTACTACTTCAAATTCAAGAAATATTAAAATTACACTAGATTCTTCTACTCAACCTGTTACCTTCTTCATAGTATATAATCGAATAATTATCTAAAATATCATTTAAATAACAGTTTTTAGCAAAACAATGCGCTTTGGTTGATATTGAATATCCAAAAATTCTACATTACATTTATATAAACATTTCTGGTATATTACAAATAAAAAAAAATTAAGTAGTGTGACTCTAAATCATTTGGAAAATGATCTTTTACAAGGTAAAAAAAAATAATACTATCAGAATTATAAACTCGTGTAATTTTCCAGATGATCTAGAGGAAAATATTTCTTGCTAGATTATTTCATCAAACAAAAAAAGTTAAAATTGAATTTAATATTGTTTCCTCTAAGTAAAAAAAAATCCACATTTTGGTATTCTAAATTTAATATAATTTAAATTAAACATGACTAAATACTAGTATATTACATTCTTAATAATTAATGCCGAAATTTTTAATATTTGAAAAAATAATACGTTTTATTTATAACGTATAATAAAAGCTAAATTAATAAAATTATTTTTATTAGTTTTATTTGAGAAAAATTCAAGATTCATTCTTTAACAAATTACTAGTGAGTACCGAGCTGCTAGAAAAATGGAAAGGATTCGGATCATTAATAATTTACTCTACTTTTAAGATATCTTTTACAAGCTTTTAACATCCTTTAAAACGTGTTTAATAAACTTTCGTCAACTAAAAAAAAATAAATAAAAAATAGCTTATTTCTGAAAATACAAAATTGAGCGCTTTTATAATTAAATAACCAATATTTGAGATTAATTCGAGGCAGCGGAGCTTTTTTTTATTATTTTTCAAATAACTTGAAATTTTTTTTGTATCATATTTAATTAATTATAGATAATTCATTTTGATTGAATTTTTGTATAGCTAATACTATCAAATAAAGTTTCCTAAAAAGAATGCTCTAATTCTAATAAGAACTCTCGTATTTAAAGTTTAAATTTATCAAGTTAACTTTAGATTGAAATTTATATCTTTTTATGTTGTAAATATATTTAAACATACTAAAATAACCAAAACATATTAAATATTACCAATTACTTGTAAAATATCGCTCAAATTTAGATATTTAAATTTAAAATATTTGTTAATACTGTAATTAAACATGCAATAAGCTGTCAACATACATTTTTTGTGAATTTATTAATCAGCAATTCGATGCTAAATTTTGAAAATTAATCTTTTGCAATCATCTGAAAGGCTATTGATTGATTTTAATAACAATTGCAGTTTTTTTTTTGTTTGCATAAACTTTTACCTCCATAAGAGTTCAATTCTAAAGTAAAAGCAAATTAAAAATTCTTGTTATTGATCAGGATCAAATATGAATATAAACCGGTTAAATTTAAATTGGTTACTGCATATTCATCATTGCAATAAATTATAATTTAAACCACAGATAAAACTCCTGTTTCTTTTCTTGCAAGTTCTTCTATTAAACTGGTATATGGCATTTAATAATATATAGACATCCTTTTTAAAAAAAGTAAGAATAAACTAAAAATTCCAGAAATGTATTACAACTAATGTAATTTTTTTATAACATATACGGTTTGAAATTTTAGTAATGTATTTTAATTCCTGTATATATTATTACCTACTTGATTAGATTTTTTTCGAAAATAAAATAAAAAGAATTGATTGTGACCTTTCTAGTAGATCTAAATATTCTATAATTCCAGATATTTAGATTATCAATATATCTTTGTTAATCCTCTTTATGGGTTTCAGGTTTGATTCGGCTATTTATGTATTATAATTTTTTTACTCAAAAATTGATTAAATTAATATTTGAAAAGTTTTAATAAAACGAATATTATATGGCCATTATAAGGTATTAATTAAATTTTATCTCAATCATTCTCTTTTTTTAAGCATAATTAGTTTTTGGTTTGATTTTTATATATTACTTTATTTAAATATGACGACTGATAGTTTATGCACAACTACAATCTCTAGTATTTCAAGATATTTTTGGTCTTGGTGGAGGTTATGCAGAAAAATTAGTTTAATATAGATTAATAAATTTTTTCCAACTTTATTATACAGATTAAATATCAAAATATCAAGAAATGTTATTATTTATAGATTGAAGAATAAACGCTATAGTGGTGGTTCATAATAAGTTTTAGCTTTTCTGACACTGAATCAAGTTTTCTTGCAAATGAATCTTTAATCATACATTTTTTGGTATCATTTTGAAGTATGTTACATTTATTTTCTTTTTCTTGTGAGTATGAAGATCTTAAATTCCCTGTCTTGGAGTAAATGTATTCAAATATTCTTGTATTGATCATTTTTTTAAAATCAAAAACGGGGGTTTTGTTGCAAGATATATTCATCAGATAATTTTTTAGTGGTTCCAATTCAGGTAAATCCCGAACCAATTCCTCATTACTATTGTGGTTGTCATTATTTATAGCATTGGCATTTTTAAACCTTTTGTATATTTGTAAAACTCCTAAAAATACGTGCGGAATAATTCCAGCATATGATTCATCTTTGTATAGAATATCATTGCTGTCATCTACTTTTTTCTTAGAATTCAGTAAATCAATAAACGAAAGATGAAATGATTCAACCTCAAGTATAAAGTCGTTATATGGAAATTTAGACTCAAATAATTTTTCTTTACTTTGATAAAAGTATCTCGAGCTTCCTAAATAAAGCAAATAAACTATTGACACTCTTTCCAAACTTTTTTTTATATTTGAAATTCTTAGTTCATCCAAATGGAATGTTTCTGGATAAGATCTAAAATCGCTATTAGATAGTAATAATTTTAAAAACCCATAATTAAATATTTCTTTGGAGTAAATAAAATCGCCTTTGTACTTTGATTTGGTTTCCTCCCACCACTTCTCGACTAATGATGTACTTAAGTACTTCTTTTTAACTTGGGATTCAAAGTATGTGTATTCGAAGCTTGTAGCTGTTGAAATCATATAATTTCGGTAAAAATCGATATTACAATTGGCTATACCCTATAATTAAAATCAAATTAATTAATTATAAAAGTTTTAAAATAGGATCCTTTTATAAATTTAAAAAATGATAAAAATAGGTATTAAATTTTTACTATTTTTATCTGTTCAAGTAAATTGAAGGTTTTAAAAAATATATCAGAGTATTGAAGTATATTTATTGAAGATTCTATCGTCTCGATGTATTTGCTTAAACCTAGATTCAATCTATTATTGATTTTATAAAGGATGTCAAAAATAGCGTTTACTGGCGCTGAGAATTCAAAACTACATGTACTTAAGAGATTAAGATAGTATTCTTCATCAATGCTACTTTTTATTAAAGGTTCAATGTCGGAAAGTAATTCTGAATCTGCAGACATTTCAAGTAAAATATATTTAATTTCAATAATGAAAGATAAGATCCTCTTTATTTTATCCTGGTTTAATATTATAAATGCAAAGCTTTCGATATCCGAGCTATGGTTTTGCAAACCATAGTTATCTAATTCAAAATGTATTCCTTTCCAGTACATTCTAGTTTTTTCGTTCTTATATTTTGCAAGCTGAAATAGAGAATTTGGCCTAAATTCCAGATTCTCTTCAAAAACAACCTCGTGTCTTAGTCTTGGATTTTGTAAAATTCTTGTTATACTTAATTCTCTCAACGAAATCCTATTTATAGGTGGCGGGTCTTGTATATATCTTTTTAAACAGCTTATATCCATCTTTATATAATTAATTCCGCAGCACTGTGTTATACTATTTTCCTGCTTAACTTTTTTTTGAAAATAATTGCAGGCATTTCTTTTTCTAGGCTCTTCGGCGTTTATTTTTGAGTTTATTGTTAAAAACCCATTCTTATTCTTACTAAAGCCGTGTACTCTTGAATTAAAATTTACATTGACTTTTTTTTTATTGCTCATTATACGCTCATTATCTATTCTCATTTTTGAGTAAATTTTACTATTGATAATTTTGATTTTAGAACTGTTATCTTCACTAGGAAATTGTCTTTTCAAGGGGTTGGTTTTTTCTTCAGTATTTATTTTATTTACAGCAGTTCTGCTATCAGTGCTGCTTTCGTGAGTTAATTCCATGTTTTCATCGTTTATCAAGGCGGTGTTTTCTGGAACGCTGATGCTAAAGCTGTCCACCTCCTTACGCATATCCATATTTTAGTTTAATTAATATTTAATACTAAAAATAATAATAGACTCTTAGGTTAATATTAATCTGAATGAAATTATGAAGGATAAATTGAATTATTATTTTCATATATCTTTACTCTTTTTTAAAAAAATAAAATATAACTGGGAATCTTAACAAAATTAGAAGGTTATGTCAATTTATATCAATAAGACCTT
The DNA here is from genome assembly GCA_001970855.1 of Smittium culicis. NCBI lineage: Eukaryota > Fungi > Kickxellomycota > Harpellomycetes > Harpellales > Legeriomycetaceae > Smittium > Smittium culicis. The sequence continues at coordinate 14,937 of LSSN01003612.1, read as the reverse complement.
TTTTTTTAAGGAATATTAGTGAAAATATGAGATTCTATGTTAAAAGGTTTTAATCGAATATTAGAAATCTTGATAAATTAAAAGGCTGATATTTGAAATTTATTTTAAAAAAGATAACAGGAAAATATAAGGAAAGCGTCAAGTTGGAATAAAAGAATGGTATTAAAAATCAGTAAGTTTATAAATTGAAAATCCATTACTAAATATTAATAATTTAAATAAATTAACTATAGCGAAGAAATAAAAAGGCATTTAAAAGCCTTGCATTTTGTTGATAAACTTGTATATTTGGGTATTTACTTTATCAGGCTTCTCTTTACAGGCAATTATGATTAACTCTTTTTTCATTTAAAAAGAATCTCTTATGCAAATATGTGAGTATATCTGCCAAACGAAAACAAATGTATTTACAACATTATAAAAATATTGATGCTATATAAAAAAGCACGATTTCTTTATCCGCAAAACAAGTAAATAAATAGAGAATAGCTTATTGCTGAAATCCGAATATGCGAACTTTTTTAATTTGCTCTTTTATGTTTTCCTCTAATTAATACCCCAATGCTAGTTTACGTACAAAGAATTTTTTTCTAATTAGAGATATTTTTATTCAAGTACCTTTGCATATATGTAAAAAACACAACAACTAGTATAAAAAGCGTTTTCGCATTATTATTTTAACCTTTTGAATTTGAATTTCTTATAAAGATATGCTGAGCATTAGCAAACAAAAAATCGCATAATGTAAAGCGGCGATATCCATTAATAAACCATACAACAGTGAGAATCGTTATTTTTCGCGGTCCAATACAAATTTAAATATTTAATGGACGCTAAAGTAAAGGGCAAAAGCTTAATTCCATCAATTGTGTCTATTGGACTAATAAAAATAATATAAAGCACGGAATGTTGAGCATAATAGCGAGTACAAATATGCAAAGTATTTGAGCGGAATATTCTCAAAATATATGTACAATTGAGCAGATACATAATTTTTATCTAAAAAAAATTCAATCTATGCCCTCATTTATGCTAAAAATGAAAACGGCACTTATTCGTGCACTAAAGCTTACTGGAAGACTGGCTTATTCATTTGGCTTGTAAGAATCAATAATTAAAATTTTCTGATAAAAAAAATCTATGTTTAGGGCTAAAATTAGCTAGAATTTAGCATTAATTACAAGAATTTTACTTAACCCTTTCGCGGGCGGTAGACTATTTTTGGCCTCGAAATATAACCAATTGTTTTATTAAAACACTTTAATTCCGAGGCCTTAAGAAATATTGGTTTAATGAAAAATGACAGCAAATAATAAATTTAATTTTAAATCATAAACGAATCAATAAATTAAAATTTATAGTGTTGGACGGGAAAGGGTTAAAATAGCATTAATTTACACTTGAACTCTGTGAAGGAATTTCTATGAAGATTTATACTTTTCAAAGTGCAATCGCTAACTCGATATCACGTACTTATACTTTTATAATGAGTATAAAGGGCAAAAAAAAATTCTTTTATTTTAAATATATTTAAAAAAGTTGATTTCTATTATTCTGAAATTTTTTCACTACGAGTTTATAAAATATCCATTATAATTTTCATCTTCCTGCTTCATTTAATTCGTAAGGTAAGAATTTTTTTAAAAAAAAAAATTATAAACATTAACTATAGCGCAAAAAATAAAAATGATTTTTGCATAATGATTTATAAAATGGCTTTTAATTTACTAATAGTTTGTATTTTGAATATCAATATCTGATGGTGACGATTTTTTAACATAAGCCATTTTAATTCAAATAAATTATTGGGGGGTGAGTTAGTTAAGCTATCTAATGCATATGATAATATTTATATCTAAATTTAAAATCAAATGTAAGTTTTATTTTTAAAATAAGAATTACTTATTGGTAAATATTTCGGCGACCAAGGAATTAGCCAATATATATCCGTTATCAATATAGCTGAAAGATTCATTAGCAATCTTATAATTTTCAATCAAAAAAGCTCATAATTAAGATATACAAAGATTTATATTATATTTTGCCAATGATTATTAGCCACCTGATAAATTACAGTACCTGTAAACTCTCGATTACTGTCATCTTCTTGACAAACTAAATTTCCGCGAATTTATCTTTTAAATATGCAAGTGCTATTAACTCTCACTTTCTCAATATTTATTAGAAATCCTAGTTATTCTACACAGCCTTAATCTTTCGCAATAATACCATTGGAAAGGATAATTATATAGCTTTGATTTTACAAGAATATAATCTAATTAAAAAATAGAAACTTTGATTTTACAGTGCTTTATATATGATCTTTCTATCTGATAAATGTCAATATATCGCCAATAAAGTATACCTATTTTGATTTTGATTATCTATTAAGCCTTAATTTGACTAATTTTTGTGGATTTAAAACGTTATAGCATACTTGAAAGGCTCTATTAGAAAATCTTATGGATCACAAATTATTAACGTCTATAAAATTTCATAATTCCATCTTTCATTCTGATATTCAATTTGCCCTTTCTCGTTCAAAACTTTAAAAAAATCAATCTGTTGACTCATTTTTGATTTAAAAACATACTTATTATTTGCAACTATTCAAACATATACCAATAAATGATTGATTCTCGGAATTGTATTATTTTTATTGAATCTAATTTGCTATATTTCGTAGATCAATTTCATTATATCGCCCGTGAAAAGGTTAAACAAAAAAAAAACTCCTTTTTGAAATATTTGAAAGGTTTTTTTGTGACATAGAACATACTCTATTAATTTTTTATCTACTCAATTATGTCTGTTCACTTAGCCTAAGTTTAAAAATTCAATTAAATATATTGGATGATCTAACACTTACATATCGCTAACTGGAACTAACAGATTCAAATTTTAGTAAAAAAATCGTTTTACTACTAATATTTTTAAATTTGGAAATAGTTAGTTACTGTATCAAAAAAATAAAATCGAAGCTTTTAAATTTTTCCTTTTTTATAAATCTCGTTATTTATATTTTGAGTACGACATATATTATAATATATTATTTATTCTAAGTATAATAAGATTGCGATATATATTTGATAGCTTTAATAGTGCTAAAACTTGAATATTTTTCATAAAATATATGACTCTTTAACGCTGTTTTATAGATATTTATATTAGATGTAGATGGTAAACGTAAAATAAAATAACTCTCTTGAAATGACTAGTGAATTTATTCAAAAAAGCCATCCATTAATAAGTAATGACTATATCTATTTCATAGATTGTAGTCACAATGAGGAGATAAATCCTATCAGCTATTTGGATTATAATTTTACGAAAGAACTATTCCAGATTAAGAGCTTTAGAAGGCCATTACGATATATTTAGCAAGTTATAATAGTTTAGAAAAATAATATTTTAAAATTTTCGATTATAAAAAAAATAAAATATACATGAATGATTCAGCATTGAAATAGTCATTGTAGCATATTTGCAATTGACATTTTCTAAATAAAAATTAGTATAAGAATTGTATTTGAAATTAACTGGAATTACATATATATTTTTTGGAATTATAAAGATACGTAAGGCTAAATATCAAGCATGGATTAAGTTATGTAGAATTTTTTGGATTTGAGCTTTCAAAGAGATATGCACTAGTTTTCGATTTGTATTTTTAGCCTATAATACAAGTATTATGAGATTTTCGGTTAAAATCATTTATCTGAGTAGTAATACTTTATCTTTTGATTCTAGTAATTATATATGCTTGCGTAACAGTTTAGACTAATGATAGGCTACAAAAGTAGGTTGTTCTATTATAGCAAAAATTTTTTTATAGTATTATTCAAATCCTCAGATTCTATTAGAAAATTTCAAATAATTCATTGCGAGGTACAACCACTCGATGGAAATACTCCATAAACATTCATTAACCGCTATTTGCAAGTCATTTTATTTATGAATACTATTTGATAATAGCTAGAATAATTTTTTGAAGTTTACTAATTGATCATGCCAAATTTTGGTATTATTTTTTAGAAAGCGGGTAAATCTTGGGCGCTCATTATTAAAACCTTTCCCTTCCAATAATCTTTATAAAAGTTGATTTAATGATTTGTTTATGATTAATAAGCAATTTTATTATTGCAAATTTACTAGTATAAATGGGAGATTCTTATAGTGAAAGGAACATTTATTTCCTAGGATATATATTTGATGGTTGCATTTATTTGGTATTATTGGCTAATCTAGTTAACCCATTTGATAATATTTTCAAGTTGAATATATTAGCGAAATAAATATTGAAGCTAAGGAAATTTTTTATAGGAAAAGTTCTGCTCCTCAAAATAATCTTCCATATCAATAAATGATTTAGACTCGGAATTATATTTTTATTAGTTTACACAATTGGCTATTTTTTGTATTCCAAAAACAGTTTACCGCTCGCGAAAGGGTTAACCCTTTCCGGGGCCAACAGCTTTAAATCTATTTTAAAATCATAATTGGATAATCTATAAAATATTAATTTATAATTGGATATACATAATATACCAGACAATAATTTATTATTATCTTATATCAATTTTTTATTATATCGTTTGATTGGATAATTTTGGCAGATAAAAAAAAGCCAATTGCTCGCGAAAGGGTTTAACAACCTAATTGGAACTAGTCGCCAGTTATTGTCAAACTAAGAGCCGTCTAATATCGTATAATGACTTGTGCAGAAATTAATTTCAGAGGGACTCTTGCGCGATATTTTTTTGTCTTGATTCGTGTAACTAATAATAATAGTCTTGGTAATTTGATGAAATATATAAAACATATTTTATTATCTGCTAATGGAATTAAAAAAACAAAATATTAGATATGAACACAAATGATAATAAGAATAATTTAATTAGAAAAAATTATGAACTACCTAGTAATACAACATATAAGGGAGTCTGAACGAAGAGAGCCCTTGAAACAATTCCCAGTGTGAATGGGGCTGCCAGAGCGACGGAGGGGGGTCAGATGAATAATTATTTTTTAATATTTTTTACTAGTTTTTTGTATACTTTTAATTTATGCTAGTTAAACTCTTTGGGGAAAAAATGAACGAAGAGAGCGCTTTGTTGCAGTTTAATGTTATTGGCCTGAATACCATTTGCTAGTATTATTGTCAGAATTGAAATGGCAATTTGATTTTTCTATCTCTTAGTTTCATTATAAAATTTTTATTTGCTAAAAAAGTAAATTATCTACTCATTGGCCATTAATTTTTTACTAACCCTTCCCGTCCAACACATCTGAAAAAAATTAATATATTGATTCGATAGTCATTTATAAGATTCTTTATTATTTGCTTTTATTTTGAATTATACCAATATATCTTAAGGCCTCGGAATTAATCGATTTTCATTGAACGCAGTTGGCTATATTTGGTCATCCAAGAATAGTCTACCGCGCGGGAAAGGGTTAATATATATACACTGTAATACTTTATACTATAAAATGAAACCTTGGTAAAGACAATCATATAAATAAATTGTAAAAAAATTTACAGTTCTTAATAAAATATTATACAATGTCATTCTGACTTTTCTGTTCTATCGAAATAAAGAGTCACAATAAAACTAGTCGAAAAGTATTAAAATATTTTTTTAATAAATAAAATAACAGCTATACTTTTCCTAGTCGTGTATTTATACAATACTATAAAAACATACTGAGCAGAATACCTTTTATTCAATTATTAGCTGATTCGGCTACTTTCAACTTGAAATATAGCTATATTTATTATAACATATCGATCTTTGTAATATACCTGACTATTTCAAGTTATTGTCACAATTTAATAAAGCAGATACATATCTAGAATTTTTAGTTTATTTTGCTTGCTATTTTATCTAAACAAAATAAATTAGTTGGTTCAACAAGCAACGTTAGAAAATAAGATGTGATAGCTCTTCACTTGTGGTTCGCTAGTGTATTATCAAGGTACCACTTTATATAAACCCCTTTAATAAATCTATTAATTCTGCGAATTAATATTGTTTTAAATCATAACTTTTGGCAGTAGTGCGCTACAATACAAAACCTTCAAAATTAATGTACGAGTGATAAATTGATTGATGTTTAATCAAGCCATAAATAGGGCAAAACATAAGATTTTATTGCAATTTTTTTTCAAATTCAGTGGTTTGGCTATTTTTAACAAAGCTAACTATCACAGTTTGAACCGTTTAATTGAATTTCGAATATTAAATTTTTTTAATTATTCGCCAAATTTTACTCTCTTATGGAAAATTTGTATGAAATTTGCTGGAGAAATTATTATATAATGATTTTTTTAATAATAATTCGACTGAAATGACTATACCTTAAAGTTTCTGTCATTCATGTTCTTTATTCTATTTTAAACCATATTAAAAAATAAAAAAAAGTCAAATGAATAGCATAATACAACTAAATTTTTGAGGTTATAATTTTGATGAATATCTGATATATGTGCAATTCTTAGGCTAATAGAAAAAAAGAAATTCATGATAAATCCGTAGGCTAATAGAGCTAGGTAAAACTATTGACCATATGAGATGCTATATTCGCTAATGCTTTGTCTTGGGCTTTTTAAGCAAAACTAAAGGTGATGGGTAGGAAATAATTATTAGAAGCTCAGCTCCTAGAAAAAATTCCTTCTAGTGATATATATGAAAAGTGAGCTTATAAAATATCATCAAACATAACGGTTGAAATTTTATAACACTAATAACCGTGAGTATAGTTAACTCATTATCAATATGTGTGAATTAGCTGAATTTCAAAAGGCGTTAGATTAAGTATTAAATAAGCGTTTTTTTTTAAATATGGTATATGGTTGGCACAATCATAAACGCTGTCAAATTGTCGATGCAAATAAAAATGAACTGCGAGTAAGGAATGTTAGAATTAAATTGCAAAACATGCTGAGCAAATAAACTCTATTGGCTGTTTGATAGAGGTTTATTGAATAAAACAGAGCTTAACGAATAGTCATCGAAATTCCACCAAATCGTATGTAATATCCAATGAGTAATTCTGTCTCTAATTAATAGCAGGCTTCTAGCAAATCAATTAAAAGCACTTATTCAAGTTTAATGATTTGTTGGTATAGAAATTGACTAAAACGCGAAAATTTGAGCTTTGTTTTTGATGTATCATCTAAATAATAATTTAATGCCAGCTTGATTGATTTGTAAAAAATTGTCATTATTTGAAAATGGATCCATTGATAAACAAACCCGATAAGCTGCAAGATACTGTGCCCATTCCATCGAAATCGAGCGAAAAACCTCAAGTTGCTGTGAGTAAATTGAACGAAACTTCATCGCCTTTTTTCAAAAAGCCAAGTGATAAAAGTAACGATAAACAAGTAGATAGATTAGTTTTACAATATTTAAGAGCCAAAGGTTACACGGATGCCGAGAAAATATTCAAAAAAGAAGCTAAGGTAATCACCTCAAAATCAGAAGACTTCAAAAGCGAAATTGCTGAAAAAACTGGCGATGATGAGTTCAGTAATCTCGCTTCTTCTGATTCTGATTATTACGGTGAGATAACTGACGATGAACAGCCTAAATTCGAAGTTTATGTTGATCTCTCCAAAGATCCTCATAAAAATGTACCCGCTTCTGATAGCGATCCACAACATAGTTCTGAAGACACAATATCTTTAGAATCTTTAAAAAAAGCTACTGAAAAAAGATCTGACTCAAATTTAAGCGATTCTGAAGCTAAAACTATAAAGAAAAAGAAAATCAAGATAAACGAATTAATTACAAAAGAACTATTGAATATTTCCGTTGAAGGCAATGATGTCACCCACATAGTTGATCTGTTTAAAAATAAAAAATCTCAAAGATCTAAATACTACGCTCTTGGCTTCTCTAAATTAGCAAGATGGATCGATAATTCTTTAGAAATCTACAAAGTAATTTTCTAATTTAACTTTTTTTTTTTTTAATTTTACATGCTAATCTGTTGTATATATATTCCTATTTCTTCAGGAAGAGCTCTATGTCATTTCTTACCCTATATTTGTTCATTCATTTCTTAATCTGATGTCAGAAAATTTCGTTGAACTTGGTAACGTTTTTATCTATTAATTACCGCTTTTTCTTTTTATGTGATTCATTTGATTTTTAAAAATTTTGATTTATTCTTTTGAAAATTAATACGATACATGTTTAAACGAAAATCTATAGCTCTCGAATTTTATAATCGATTCAGTGGCCACTTTCTTGAAAGATATAGTATTGCAATTCAGCAACTAAGCCTCATTACTCAACCACATCACGTTAATGACAATGAAACTGCAAAGAATTTTAGAACTTTTCGTTACTCGATTAATATGAAGCAACCTGCAGTCGAATTACTTTTGATATTCCTTGAATCTAATAACTTGATTCTATTTATTAAAATAATAAATAGTCATCTTAATATCTATATTAATAAATCACTACCTGATTCAGATAATTTCAAAATTGATGTTGGCTTAACAGGCTCAAACTTGAGCGAAATAAGCCAGATTAATAATGAGCAATTAAAATTGGGAAAGCTACCTTTAAACCCATTATTAGTTGAACAAATGGAGCGATTCTTTAGCAATGCAATACCAAATAAGAATAGCATAGAGCCGGTATTTAATACTTTCTTATTTTATTATATTCATTCTATTATTTTTTTTCCTTACTACTTTTATCTTTACATCTTGTGTGTTTATTTTCCCTTATATCGCGTTTAAATTTTTCGATTAATGTTTTCACATGTTTTTTTATAATCTTTATTATAATTTTTTTATTTAAATATTTTTCAACCAGGATAACGCAGATGATAATGACTCAACTAACCCAGCAAATCCTAAAGCGCTACAAAAAGTGTTTGAAGAAATCAAAGAAACTGATATAAACTCTCCCTCGCCCCAAGATATCCCACTACCTCCATTGTAAGTATTAAGCTAAATTTTGGTTAATATTCAGCTTTAAACTATTTTATATTTCCAATCACCAATTTACTTCTTTTATTCTGATTTTTTAAGGCTTTTTGTTTATGTTAATATTTTTTAAAATATATTACAGTAAAGGAAGCGACGTTGTTAAACTAATTGAGAATCTAAAGGATTTAAGCTGCAAAGCTAAAATTGATTCAACTAACTTTCCATCCATTTGCATGTTTACTCTACACAATACCGACGATACGTAAATATAATTAATATTTTTTAGATAGATTCTCTGTATCCTTAGTTTGTATTTAATTATATATGCTTCCACTTTAGGCGCGATTAACTTTTTGAAACTTATTTTTTTTAATAAATATTATTATAGACTTAACTGCTCAACGATTTCAGATAATTTAGAACTGTTGGCGTGCGGATTTTCAGAATCATATATAAAGATTTGGAATGTTAAAAAAGAACCACTACGAGGATTTAAAAGCCATTTTAACTTGTCAACAATAGGCGAAGGTGATTTAAGACTCAGATCAAGCGCTTAGTTTTTTTTTTAGTGAAAATTACTTATCTAACTTTTTTTTAAAAATGCAAATCTAATTAATTGAATAGAGTCTGATTTGGATAAAATCAGAATGGATTCCACCAAAGACAACATTAAGCTAATAGGACATTCAGGGCCTGTATATAGCTTAGATATATCAAGTGATAACAAATTCATGATATCAGGGTCAGAAGATAAAACTGGTAAAATTCAGCAACTTATTTTATTCTTTGTCTTTACAATTAATTATTACTCATACAAATTACTAATGTAACATCTTTTTTTTAATAAAAAAAAAGTGAGATTATGGAATTTGGATACTTATTCGAATTTGGTGAGTTACAGGGGCCACAACTATCCAGTTTGGGACGTAACATTTAGTCCTATCAACCTGTACTTTGCATCATCAAGCTTTGACAAAACGGCGAGACTGTGGAGTTGCGAGCACATCTATCCGCTGCGGATATTTGCGGGGCATTTATCGGATGTGAGCTGTGTAAAGTTCCATCCTAACGGCAACTACTTACTTACAGGATCAGACGATCGAACAGTTAGATTATGGGATGTGCAGAGAGGAAAGTGCGTCCGATTGTTTACTGGGCATAGTGGGCCGATAACGAGCATTTGTATTTCACCAAATGGGAAAGTTGCAGCAACGGCGTCCACATTAATGAACAAGAAAAGGATGCTAAACAAGTCAGAGAACATGATCAAGGTATGGGATTTAGGGAGCGGGAAGCTTATGGACGAGTTTCTTGGGCATGATGAACCTGTTTATTCGCTATGTTTTAACCACGAGAGTAATTTACTTTTATCAGGATCAGCAGATGGTAGCGTGAAAGCGTGGAAAATAAATGTTGGAAACGATCGAAGTAAATTTAGGAATTCTCTCAACACAGAAAATTCGGATTCAAGTATATCAAGAACTAAGTATTTTGGAAACCTTGCAGCTGGAAATAACACCATGGGAAACGGACCAAGTATAGATGGAAATCGCCCGCTCGACAACTTGAAGCAATCTGGTGATAACACTGGTAATGATGTAGCTAGCAATGTCAAGAAAGAGGAAGATCTTATCAAATTTAAAGATGATAGCAACCGTGAGAAGGAAAAACCGTCAGAGGGACTTTTAAGATCATGGAGTACAGTGAATACATCGGTTATATCAGTCAAGTTTTCAACTAGAAATTTAGGGATAGCGATTGGATCATATAAGAGCAGCTAAAAATGTATAACTGTTAATATTTGAGGGAGTTTATTAATATGAATTCTCTGTTACTTTATATTAAATTTAGTATTTTAATTTAGCTTTATGCTCTCATATATACTATATATTGGTTTTACTTGCACATAATTAAATAACATATGACCTCATCATATGTTCAAGTTGACTTATTAGAATTGTTGCAAATATAAATATTTCTCTAAAAAAATTACTCATTTTTGTAAATTTTTTGACATATATAATGTATACAGATACTCATCGATCCTTTACTAGCCAATTTATTTAATAGTTACGTTTTCAACAAGCACATTTACATATTCGTGAAATTAATAGGAATGGTGAGAAAATGCGAAATATCAACTTTTACTGCTGAATAATACATAACTAGCTAGCAAGTCGAACTAGTACAACAAATTAGGTAATTATAATACTAAATCAAAGCATGACTGATTTAAAAAAAATTAAAAAAAAGAGGAAACTCAAATTGTTTAGAATTAAGATTTATTGAAATGAAATGAAATGTATAGGTGCAAAGGATAAAAATATGCAAGGAAAGTGGAATCAGATGGGTACCTAGAACCAAAAAGAAAAGATATTAGAAATATACCAATATATGATATCATCTAATAGCATGAAGGAGATTAATCAATTAGGTGATAATGGTTGAAGTCAATAGAGCTGAATAAATAAGTGGAGGTGATTTCAAGATTAGTCAGATAAGAAAGATTCCAAATAGCTTTATCTGCATTGCAAAGTAAATTATCTAAATTTCAGTGCGTTCAGATGTCCCTATTTACTAAAGTATAACATCATACAAAATCTTTTGGCACACCCCCAAATCATGCTGTAACAACAAGAAGCAACCATTATCACTAATGACACCCGAAAAAAAAAAACTAGGGTCAATTCATTTATTATATAGAAACTTACATTAAGAAGGAAAATTCACAGTGCTGACAAAATTGGAGACGGAGGATAATTTTTAATTAGACAAACTATTGAGTGATCCCTATGCCTATTTATACGTTTTTTTTTCTCGCGGTTTGGTATCATTAAAATATAAACACAAAAATTCTTTTGCTTTTCTAACCCTTACTTGATCTCAAATTTATATTTTTCTATAAGCTTCTATTTGCCAACTTCAGCTAAATCTCATAGTATCACTTTTATCACATACCAATTATTATTAGCAAATAAAATAACATAGAATCGAATTGAGCCAATAAATATATTGGCCTTAAATTTTGAATAACCATTCGCTTACTGTTCTTTAAGCCTTGCCTATTGGACTTTTGTCTAGATCAAACCTATCGAATAACAATTTAGATTTTTGGCATTACTTGTTTGCAATCATTATTAACCCTTTCCATCACGGTAGGCTATTTTTGTCATACCAAATATAGCCAACTAACTGTGTTCAATAAAAATACTTAATATATGAGGTCATAATAACTATTGGTTTAATTTGAAAAGCAGCAAATAATAAACTTGATTTTAAACCATAAACGAATCTTAATATTCGATTTATTTAAAGATTATTGAACTGGAATGAGTTAAGATTGCTAATTTTGAAAAGAATACTATACGTATCGATTTCATTTTAGGTATTCGTAATTAGTGCATACCCAGCCAGTATGAAAAGTCATTGATTTTTTAATGAATATACCAATCCCAAATGGATTTCAAGCGCTTTAATGCCATGTAACTAAATTTTAAGGGTCTCTGGTATTTATACTACTACACTATACTGTAAATCTTTCTTGAATAAAGCAAATTGTATTTATTTTATAAAACTTCTTTAGCTATTAGGCGAAAATAACTATTTATATAAAAAAAAACTGCATAAATATTTCATACATTCTCAATGGCAATAAAGGCTTTGCTATTTTAATAGTTAATTCATATTTTACAGTTATTAATTGCACCAAAAAAACAATTAACAATTGTTAAATACCAAAGTACAAATCCTTACTAAGTCCCTATAGCATTATCCCTATATTAAATATATTCCCGCTGAAGAAACTGACATCCCTTTTTTTTAATACGAGAGCTGAACAGCAAGTGCGTTAAATACATTAAAATAAATAAAAGTATTGTTTTTTATTAGCCCTATATTTTAAATTGGAAAGTATACTTGATATATAATTTATAAAAATTTTGACTGTATAAAATTTGCTAAGAACTACAAAAATATATCTATTAAAGAAATCCGTTTAACCCTATATGAAGCCAAAACTCTTAAACTTATGGTAAGATCATACTTGGAGATTTCATTAAAATCCATTTCTGTTGAGTGTATAATAGCTAACATTCAATTGATTATTATCATTTTATGGGATATCCTCAATGAAAAAAGCATTTTGTTGTAGACTATAATAATTCGGCCAAAAATTTTAGTTATTAAAATATGATTGATAGGTCTTGATAGACGTCTTAATTTTTCTATAAATTTATTTCATATATAAGTTATTATTTGCTAAAAATAATGCCAATTTTATTTTATTGCAAATAAGTTAAATATGAAATTCCATAAACTGTAACTCCGTGTTCATAAAAGTACATTGTTTTTAAATAATCTCTTTATTAATTTTAAAACTTTGTCATTTGGTTGGACAATTTTTGTATTTTGGAAAAAGTCAACCGCCCCTGAAAGAGTAGAGTAGATTTATAAACGTATAACTTCGGCAATACTTCATCGATCTATATATTTGATCATTGGTCGACTTTAAATTGAAATTCTACAAAAATACTTTTGGCTAAAAAAGGTACAATATCGAATTATCCATATCGTTCTTCATAAATATAAAAAAAAAAACTATAGAATGTTGATTTATACAAAATTCAAAAATATTTTAGAACCATGATCAAGAGTGAAGAATAAACCTTTATTTCAATATACGATTGTTAAATTCGGTTAAAATGAAAAATATCTATCAAATTAGTAATATAATAATTGCAACAGCAAGATCGTTATTATTATTATTACACCTAGATATGTGTGTTAAGTTTTGACTTATGGTTTTTATAAACATGACTATAAGATATGACAGAATTTTTTTTTCATAACTAATAATTCTAATAATCATATTATTAGAGGTAAATAATAGAATGTATGTAGCTGATTTAAATCATAATAAAATTAATGATATTGTATAAAAAATTTTGATTATTTTATAAAACATTATTTGTTTTTTTTATCTTCAAATTTAAATTGTTTTTATGTAATAGTTTTTTTAAAATGATAAAAAATTAATATTTTTATTTTAACTTTTAAAGTTGTGATTTATACAATAATTTAATATTCTTATAGACATTTCGGAATATGTATAAATTAAATGGTTAAATAACTAATTTTTTTGAATACATTTGTGAACGAAGTATTTTATTGTGTTCGATATAACTTCTAGCAAATATTGATCTGATAGTGAATTATTAAAATATTAAAACCTTCATTTGATTATAATAAAAACCGGAATAATTAACAATTCATATGATTATTGTAACTGTTTTGGAATATTCAAGTCATATAAATTTATAAAAAAACGGCTTCTCTTTATTTTAAATCTTTAATAAAACTCTCAATAGAAGCTCTGTTTTTAAATTTTTTTTTCCCGAAAAAAAAGTTATTTATTTGAAATCCATTGCTTCTTTACATATTTTGGAGACAAAAAATCTGAGTATCATAATTAAGATGATACTCTAAGAGCATAAAGTAATACACCCCTCTTGAAAAAAAAATTTTACTAAAGTGTGAAATACTAATTCTTTATAGCTAATTAAATTTAATCTAATCGATTAATTGTGGCTTGATGATATAAATTTAATATGTTGTTTAAAAATATCTCTTTTTAATTTGAAATTTTATCTTCAATTAGAATACTATGATTAATACCTGTTTTGTTATAATTGGATTATTTAAATATTTATCAAGGCATGTATATTGATTTTTTGTTCTAATATAGTTCGTGTAATTAATTTAAAATAAATAGATTAGATAATAAAACTTTATTGATAAAATATTTAAAAGCTTTAATTTAGTAAAGATTAGCTTTTATCTGTCTTGAAAATTGAAATGAAGAATAATATCTTAGATTTTCTATTGAAATAATTCATAAAATTTTGATATTATATAAAATTCCATTAAAATGATCTTGTTATTAAATTATTAAAGATTATAAATGATTTAATTTTACTTTTTTATAT
>LSSN01003609.1:0-15079 GCA_001970855.1 Smittium culicis | reverse complement strand
TATAAAGAGCTATTAATACCGTATTGTTTTTTTTATCATAAATTATTACTTTTCATTGATTTTATTTATCAAATTCCAAGTATTACAGTATTAAAATTCATATTATTTAGAACCAAAAAATGAAAATGAAAATTCTGAGTGCCTAGAAGGTAAATATGGGGAAGCATTGTTTGACTTTTCAGGAGAATCAGAATCGGACCTACAGTTTAAAAAGGGTGATAAAATACTTATATCCAATTATACCGAGAGTCAGATAGATTGGTGGGAAGGTTCGTGTAATGGAAAGAAGGGCCAAGTAAGTGCAAAAAATAGTTATAAATTCATATTACATTTTTATAACTATGTTTATCTGACGACTTCATAAAAAATATACTCAAATTACTTATTTTCTTTAATTCAATAGTTTCCTGCAAATTTTATAAAGCTGATTGAGAATAGTTAAAAATCCAGCTTAAACATGGGTAGTCTAATATAAATTTTTATTTTATATATTTACATTACTAAAAATTCCTTGCGAAAAATAAAATTTTTTTTGAATAGTTGAAAGAATATTTTAATTCAAAAGATATATTATAACTTAGCTTAAACTATTGTTAGTAAAATTAGATTCAAAATAAAATTTTCAAAGAATTTACTACTATTAGTATTGTAATGTATCAATTGGTTAATAGACTAATTTGACATGAGGCGTGTTTATTAAATATTTTTTAGTTGAATTTTAATAATGAGCGGATTTTAACCCTTTCCTGTGTGATAGACTATTTTTGAACTACCAAATATAGCCAACTGAATTCAATAAAAATAACAGTTTCGAGAAATATTCGTTTATTGGTATGCTGTAAAATAATTGCAAATAACTAACTTGATTTTAAACCATAAACGAATCAATACATTGATTTTTTTAAAGAGTGTTGGACGGGAAATAGCTGTAATTAATTATGTTAGGTATTCTATATTTGTTGTAGCGGAGATTAACAAAACGCTACAACAAAGAAAGTATCTCATCAAAGAACCATTATTATAATCAAAGAGATGATTGAACTAGTTTTATTGTAAAGAGTTTTAATACTGATGCGAGTTTTTATAGGAAATCCTGTCTTCTCTTTGTGAATATTGATGATTCGTAAAATTTATTATTATATATTCACATCTATATTTTTCCTTCCTTTTTATTCAAAAATTTTTAACCTTTTTATTCTATTTATTTATTTTATCGCTACAAGAAAAAAAATAGTACTATTCTTATCATTAGTGAAGAAGAAATGAGGTATATAAAAAGCACAATTTCCTTCCAAAATGAAATGGTATGCAGTTTTTTTGATGTCTTATAAAATAAAAATGATTCAAAACAGTCAACATATGGTTTTTATATCTTACAAGTAACAAATAAAGAAGAAAAAATCTTGAATATAACAGAAAAAAAAACCCTAAAACCAAATTTTAAAGTTCTAGGCTGGGTATTGGTAATACTCCGACATATTGACCCTATCACATACGGTAAACCATTTTGGACCACCAAATATAGCCAACTACGTTCAATTAATATACTTTAATTCCGAGTTCTTAAGGATTATTGGTTTATTTTAAAATAACAGCAAATAATTTACTTGCTTAAAAATCACAAGCGAATCGTTAAACATCTTTTTAAAGAGTGTTGGAGGCGAAAATTTAAGAAAATTAATATTTGACTCTAATTTATTTGTCCATTCATTTGCAGTAGACTATTTTTGACCTAAAAAATATAGCATATAGCTTTCAAACAAAGCTCTTTAATTTCGATGTTATTTCAATCATCAGTTTATTATTGAATAGCAGTAAATACTAGCATCAATAATAATAATAATAACAATAATAATAATAATAATAATAATAATAATAATAATAATAATAATAATAATAATAATAATAATAATAATAATAATAATAATAATAATAATAATAATAATAATAATAATAATAATAATAATAAATGAATCAATATATTGATTTTTTCAAAGAGCGTTGAACGGGAAAGGGTTAAAATTAATATTAGCTGAAGCTATTCAAAGAATTAAAGAACTCTGGGAAAGTAAAAATAACGTTGTTCGAAATGGAGGCAATTAAGGGCCCCACTGATATGTATGTAACAAAAAGAAACCCTAAAAGCGATTTTTCCGTTTACCAAAGGCTGTTACAAGCTTTAGCCTATATAGTGGAGGATCTCTTCAGGATTTAGTTGACTGAATACGAAACAAAGGATGCCATTTACTGCTACCCAAAGATCATTTTTAAGAATTATCTTCCACAACCTCTCAATGATTCTGACACTCTAGGCGTTTAATTATGAATCTATTTTATACGGAATCCAAGCTGCGATATCTCCGGCCACATAGCCCATAGACTACTAGCTACACCGAAAAACCTAATAAAATACCAAAGTGTCATTGGATGAGCCGGAGATGGTATTTGCCAACACCAAAAAGGATAAAGTAACCAAAATCGTGGAACTGGCTACTTAATGACGACTTGATAATCAATATATGTTATGGAACTGCAGGTATAGCCTCAGCAGATATTTGCGACTAAAATAAAAGTTTCCAATATATAAAATAGAGTTAAAGCAGTTTATAACTATTAAACCCGCACCCGGGAGCCTAGGATAAAATGCCCCTTTTGTGGGTGCTAATAGAATGCTAAATATGGTAGCTCCAACAGCAACTCAGCTCCGGAGCTATCATTGAAGACTACAGAACCAACAGTATGCTCATAAGGCAACAACCAAAAGACTAAAATTCAAACTATCGATCGAGTGGGCTAATCTAGGGACCCCCTCAGCCCCAGTTGATATATTAACCTCAATATTAAATACTGTAAGATAAAGGCTGACAGAAAAATAGTGGATCAGATCTATTGTAGAGACGGGGTTCGGGAAACCATTACAGAACCCAAAATCACTAATGAAGCCTGCAGCGCATGGTATGTATATGTAAGAAGTATCCTCTCATCTGCCAAATAAGTATAAAGAAGAGGTCAAGTCAAAGAGTCTGGGATTTTACAGCAACTTATTCGTAGTTCCAAAGAAAGATGGATGGCTCAGACTGTCTCTAGACCTCAATAAGGTCAACCATAAATTAAATGAAAGATTAATCAAAATTTAGTCCCAAAATCTAATCTTCCGAACCATCAAAAGCAAGGATTACGTGACCTCTCAGGACCTTGAGGATGAATTTATACATATGCTAATCCGCAAGTGTGCAAAAAGTTCTTGCGACTCTACTGGAACTGTCGATCATACCGATTCAGGGTATTTTCGTTCTATTATCTGTAAGCGCTAACACGTTCACGAAGATACTCCGCCAGAAATTTTTATGGGCGAGAGCTCATGGTATAAATATTTCAGCCTATATGGATGACCTGCTAATTTTAGGGAATTCAAAAGAACAATGTCTACTGAACACGACTTTGGTGAAAGGCAAACTCTTAGAACTTGATTCAAGATAAAGATTGGAGAATATATAACAACTCCGATTTAAAAAATAATGCGCTTAGGAGTGAGAATTAATTCCAGGAATTTGGGCCATAAAGTACGATTACCAAAGATCAGGATACAAAAAAAGGGAGGCTTTAAAGCTCTAAAAAATACGAAAAATAACGCCGAGATGTTTAGCCTCATTCATCGGTAGAGCACAGGAAATTTCTAGCGATTTCCCCTGATCAATTATTGCGAAATAGGCTAAAGAAGTTTAAAAATGTCCACATATCTATATCAATATCATGGTCAGTGGTTTTAACTATTATTGAGCCTAAAATACAGAATATAATTTTCTGGAAACATCAAATAAAGCCACGCTATGATATGTCACTCATCCTGAGCGACTTTAGATATGGGAATATTTAACGACGCCAGCGATAAAGCATGAGTGATTGTTGTGAATTCTCTTTTTTACTATGGATTATGGGTCCCCACGGAGAATAAAATGAACATAAATGCACAAGATTTGCTAAAAATACAGTTTGCTTTGAGGATTCAGAATGTTTTCGGACGTTCAGTACTTATTTATACAGGCATCGCTACAGCATTATCATACTTAAAGGGGTTTAGCGGGCTAATTTCGCTAATAATTTTTGGAAACAGATGAGAAAATTTAATATCATTGCTTAGATAAGAACACTCGTCCTCAAGTAACATATGTTACCTCAGTCCTAAATCCATCAGACGCTCCAATGAGACTTACAGCCTAGACGAAATAGGCAATCTACCAGCAGGCTTTCTCTATTATTTCGACACTTTACGGTGTGTAAGATGATCATCTATTTGCCTCAAAAGAGAAAAAAAGACAAAAGTTATCACAACAGGTTCATAGACCCCAATTAAGTCAGTCAGAATACTCTAATCTTCAATTAGTCAAAGCGGGACAACCCTTATTGTTGCCCAACATGGATTCGAATAACTCAATTTGTACAAAAGTATGGCGCGAAAGCTTGAAAATAACCTTAGAACACCATATTGGAAGACTGCGATTTGGTACCCAGCCTTTCTGAAATTAATTGTAACCCAATTATTATTTCTTCAAAAAAAACACTGTATTCCCAGACCCAAGAAGCAGAAAATAGCTACTATTGAGGAAAAAAGGTAGATTTATAATGAATATAACCAGCGGTGAATCTTCATTTTTGAAGATCTTTCGAATGTTGCCATTGATCTTATTTATTCAAACCAACGATTAGTAAAGCGAAGATTAGAAATACAATTCTAAGCAGTAAAGATATCTAGGTTGTTATATTAGCACTTCTATAGCACTCATATCAAGGTCTAACACATAGTAAAATTTTTATCTGAAATATTAATTTGGAAGAAACTCAGTTTTAAGACATAATGACCTATAATTCTGCTATAGTGAGTATATTTTTGGACCCTGGGACAATTGTCAACTCCCCATATCATTAAGAATTGCTATTGATAATAAATTGCACTGAAATAAGTTTTTTTTAAGGACTAGAATATTCATTTTACCTATAAAATCAAAATAAAGAGATTATAATTTAGAGGAGCTAGATATACCTAAAATAAAAACAAAGACTTGATGGATGCAGGATCAAATTGATATTATTATATCAAACGATATCAATCGCATTTAAAATGCAAAGACATCTATAATTATGGATTTACTATGCTTTATATGGTGGCTATAAAAGATAAGCGAAACGGGAGGTTCATTGAACGTCCAGTTGAAATAAAATTCGATCGAGACCCAATTTTATTCTCAGTCATGACGTATATGGTAATTTAAGAGAAGATCGAAATATACTTCTCCCTACACTACACATAAAAACGAAAAAATAATTTTTATTATATTATTTAGGCGCAACTATGACCAATGAATGCCACTATCTGTCGATATTAATACTAGGTATATACACAATTTATCTAAATTGGTTGATATTCCGAGCACCCCTAAACCATAGACTAATGAAATTTTCACAAAATTAGCTTACATACCTGAAATATATATAGTCAACTAATATATCACGAATCATAGTTAAATTTCGAGATTTTATATACACAAAGTCGTTTTAAATCACAGCTCCGTTGGGAGTTGGTCTGTCTTTCGATTTGATTCGTGGGTGCTTTCATATAAAAAATTAGTATTATTGTTGGTAATCTATTTATGTTGATGATTTAGCTTGTTTTTATTAGTAAGTATAAAATATGGGAATAAATTATATATAGATAAAAGACAAGGATAATTCCAGCTGAGGGAATAATCCTGTCTATATAGAGAATTATAAAATAAAAAATAATTAAAATAGAGAATTCAATGAGTTGCTTTGGTAGTAACTCATTTTTCAAGAATAAAAAAACCTTTGATTAAGGAAAAAATCTTTATCCTCCAATAAAAAGGCTATATTTAAGGATATTGCAGATGGGGGTATGATATTAGATATTAATAATCATTCATATACTATAGATTAAAATAACGCACGCTGAATTATCTCACTGAAGCAGTGCAACATTTGGATTTAATTAATATGTCAATCAATATAATACAATTTATAATTTACTGATCTTTTACGGTATAGTTCGATTATTTTTTTTTGAATTGTTGGAAATAATAAGTCCCACCCACCATTATCTTTATCCTTTGCAAAAGAAGCTGTGTATAATAAAGACTAAATAAAATTTATATTTAAATTATTTATTTAATATAAAAAAACTAATTATGTTTAAATTATAAAAAAAATATATTTGAAATTTTCGATTTTATTATCCAATAACGATTTTAACGCTTAAAACTCCACAAATTCTTAGAATATTAATTATTATTCGCCCTAAAGGGCTCGTTTAATAATTCATTATTTTCATATTTACATACATACACCAATAAATGATTTAAAATGTAAAGTATAGTATAATAATCAAATAGCTTTGGCTATATTTTGTAGATCAAAAATCATTTTACTGTTCAAGAAATGGCTATAAATATTATATTATATTATAGAAATAAAAAAAAATAAACTAAATATGATTTTATTTTTTAATTTCAGCACTCAAAAATTTATTACCTATAAAAATATCTCAATAGAAATTGTGTTAATAAAAATTATTATAAAAATAAGTATAAAAACTCAAGATATAATCTGATTATAAAAAAATTATATAGAGATTTTACTATGTGTTTAATTTGAGCCAAATCATCTAAAATTATATTATTAATTTCCACTTTATGTATCACATAGCTTAAATATGTATTTTTTATTATCCAGGTATATCTAAAATATTGGTCTTAATTAGTTGAATATTTATTGATACGCTCGATTATATACATTTATTAAGATGTAATTGACTATATTTGCTGTAATAGAAAAAAATAATAACTTTTTAAAAGATTTAAATTACTTTAGAATCATACATGATTGCCATAATTATAATAAAACTCACGATTCTACCGTGAAAATGAATGTACAATATTTTTATAAAATTTTAATAATAAAATTATAAGAGTACTTTACATTACCTATTATTGCTAGTACCATCACTTCAAAAATAAAAAATAAAATAACAGTGAGTGTATTTTCCTTATATATAATTATCAATTCAAATCCATAAAAAACAAATTAAAATTAAAATATACTATAATTTTAAAAGTAATTAAATAATTACATTTGTAATATTTATTTATTAGCACAAGAAAAATATTATGAATCAGGCTATCGATAATATTAAAAAAAATGCTTTATCATAGATAAGTTGAAAATAATATATTTATATTATAAATTATGAAAATGTAATTGAAAATTAAATATAAAATAATTAGTACTTTTTTTTTTATTTTATTAAAATTAAAAAAAATTAGCTCATACTAGAATTTTATAATAATAAAATAAAATTTTTGAAAAATGTACACTATAGTTGCATTATAATTTAATATCTGGATAAACGTAAAGAACGAGGAGGGAAGGGAATAGAATAAACGATATAAACCAAAAATAATTGAAAAAGTAAGCCAATTGTTATTCTTTCAGGCAAGAGAATAATTATTTTTATTTAAATTACGACGAATATTATTCTAAAACCAATGATAAGAATCATAATACACTTTTTTTCAGATAAAGAGATTTAAAAATTGAAAAAAATGGTGCTAGTTACATATTTTGCTAAAGTATAAATCTAATATGAAATATAGGATTTTTCAAGCTAATATAAATATAAAATTATAGTTTTGTCTTAGTTTTTTAATTTGATATCTTCTAATAACTGGAGAAAATACGCAGCAAAAAACAATGTGGATTTTTTAACTTATGTTAGTTGTTGAGCTGATTTGAATAAACGAGCAGGAAAAGCCAATGAAAGTCTACCAAATATTTACAGTTTATTATAGTTTACCGATTTTTCTGTACAATAATATATAGTATGACTGTCAAAGGAAAATAATTTCTTTTTAGATAATCGCTGATTTCGCTATAATAAACTGAATCCTTGTCGGTGATAGAACTATTTTTCTAAAGCACAGTGTCTATGGTAGATATGAACGGTTAGAAAGTTGTAATATAAGCTGGTAATTAAAGTATATCTAGTAAAGACATTTATTTGCTGAAGCTTAATTCATAATTATCGCATATATCAAATACATAAATTAAGCAATTATAACCTAAAAAATATTAATAAGAAATAAATAAAGGAACCATTCTACAAAATACTGTAAAAACTACGTTTTAGGTCAGAGCTTGGTTTCACCTTTGAAAATCTAACTTATTTTGTCTAGAAAATTTATAATCATAAATAAGTTAAACAAAAATTTTCCTAAATAAATTACAGCTCTTATTTAAACAAAAATAGATAACCAAGATCCCATAAATAAATAAAAAGTATTATTCCTTAGTTTCTTTTCATTAACAAAATAACCAATTGCTTTTTTTTATAATTTTCGTTTATTATTCCTAAATTAACAAATAAAAACCCCGTGAAAACTCAATGAAGCAGGAAATTTTTTTTATTTGTAAAAAATAATATTGAATCTTTAAACACAAAGAAAAAAAAAGCTCTTTGTATATGGATGTTCCGACCCCTTTTGTATAAAGGAAATTAATTATTAAAAGAAAAATTTAAATATTAATATAAGAAATTATGAGTTTCATAGCTTTATTTTTGCTTTTTATAAATATGTAGTGCCAGGTCGTCATTTTGGGAATGCAGAATTTTATTAAATAGATAATAATAAAATTCAAAATGAAAATTAATTATATATATTTTAATATTTTTGTGACCAATTTTCTTGCATAAAAAAAGGTCAAATTTCTTACAAGTTCTTTTTTTCGCTTTTTTTAAACTTAATTCATAAATTAAATCTATGACTATTGAATTTGGATTCTTTTTCTGGTATTAATGATAACTTTCATTTGATTTTATCTAATACTTATATTTATTCTTTTATTTGGAATAATTTTTGTTATTACCATTTTTTAGGATTTTAAATTATTGTTTTTATTATATATATTATGACTCTCACGGATTGAATAATTAAGTTTAGTATGATATCCAGAATATCTTTCCATTTTCTGTCGTAAATTTGAAACTAAACTATGTAATATATCTACAAATAGCAAATCTTTCGATTAGGTCTCTAATCTATATTGTCGAATTTTTGAATCCATGATTGTACATAATACTAATTTATATATTATGAGATTTAGTAAATCTCGAAATATTCACTCATAATCCTGACTTTACATGTACAATTCTATCTACTTGCTTGGATAGTAAACCAGATTAAATTTCTTGCAAATTTTCTACTGTCATTATCATAGTATAAATCCATAAAATTTAAGATCTTTTCATCTTAAGCGTTGCACAGTTATTTTTTCTAAATACGAGTTTGTTTTATCTACTTAATAAATATGTTTCAACATTTTTTATTTATGATTTTACTTCTTCCTTGAGTTTCCTTCAATTTTTTAGACTTGATTCTTCAGAATATTTTTTTCAGTTAAATTATCGATTTTTTTTACAATTTTCAATTGTCCGAGCCAATTTGCAAGGGTATTAACTTTGAATTAATATTCATGATTTATTCTTCACCCAGGTTATATTTAGAGCGGGATATTATCAGTTATATTATTTTTCAACGTTCTACTATTATTTCTTACTTAGGAAATTATTGTAACGATTTTTATTGTCTATCTTAAATATAAAAGTATTAAATAAAGTATTATATCAAATAATATAAAATTATTCAATAAATATATTTATCTAATATAATCTTGGAGCTTGATATCTTTATTTTTTCTTTCCCCTTTACTAGTTATGAAGTTATATTTTAAATAAGTTATATTATTTAGGCTTAAATTTAGTCAAAAGTATTTTATAAGTATGCGAGTCAATAATAATTGGCTCATTTGTTTTGATATTTTTTCACTTTATGAAAGAAATTATTTTTATTAAAAGGCAATAAATATAACAGTATTCTGTATATTTCACTTGTCATTCTATAAAAATAAAAATTTGCACATTAAAGATACAATTATATCCTATTTATATTTTTTTTGATATTTCTAATTTATCTATATAATCACGAGCCAGGATTGTGGTAATGTCTAAATACTATTAAATTTTTTGTTGTAGCTTGAACAATCTTTTTTTATTTTTAAGTTATTTGCTACTAAGGCGAATCGCACAGATAGTTATCTTAGTGGGACCACGAGAATTCTGTGCTGAGAAAAATCCGCCTTTGATGCAAACCAAAGAACGACTAACATATGAATCACTGGAATGAATTGAAACCATATACTGAGGTATTTATGTTTTTCAGGAACTCTTGATATGCCCCCATAGCTTTTCAGAAAATTAGCTACCTTTCGTACGATATAAAATTCGTCTCTACCCATATGAGTAGCCAGAAGATGTCTGCAGGGGTTCTGACCCAGAAGGTTGATACCAATTGATTCAATATACAAGTTCATTGTTTGGTACAGGTTATCAGAAAATGACTTCAAACCTGATACTCTCCGAAATGTGCTTAGTACTCGAAAATATATCAAAATGTCCATGACTGAATTTCAAAGTTGTGCTCCATTATGCATAGACATAATGGAATCTTGACCTTGATCTCGTCATTAACCCTTATTAATTTGTGAGCTAAATATAAATTTATGAAGCGACCGCAGTGCCATGCTGCATATCAAGTTAGTTACACAAAATAGCTTGGGGATTTAAATCCGATTACCCAGTAGCTATTAGTCTTTTAAAACTAGTACTTATTTAGATATTATCTAAAGAAAATTTCGCTTTATTATAGTTAATATACTCAGTAAGATATCTTTACTTTTAATTTAAAGCCCATGTGGCTTTTCCGGTCATTGAATACTATTCCAGATGACCCATTAGACCTATCCTTAATCAATTATGCGATGGGCCTCGAAAAACCTCGAATTTCTGGAATTCTCTAGCTCTGACATAGCTAAAGCTTGCATACTGAGTCCGAACCTCAAATTTTAACTAGACATTTCCTATCTCACAATGTTCGCTCTCTGAGAAACACCTATAAAGTTTTACGGCTCATTGTTATTGAATATTTTCAAGTTTCTGGACCTGTCTCTAAACGTACCTAGGATTTCTCCTAAATATATCATTCTTTGTTCCAATACTTCCCACAAAAAGAGTACCCTAGAGACTATCGGTGCTGATTTAAAATAAAGTGAGCGTCCGATTTTAGTGTATCAAGCTTCAGCTTTTTCGAATATGTCTAAAAAGCTTAATCAGGTATAGATTGTCATTGGTGAGTACTATAAAGTTTATTAATTCGTTGACTATAGGGAATAATCGTCCTTTTAGTCTCAAAAGTCCTGGTTACTCGAACGAGCTCGCAACTTCTAGGGCTCTACACTTAGAAATGTCAAAAAAAATTTCTTTATCATTTTCCATTTTTCTACAATCAGTAAATTTTCTATAAGACCTACTTCTGTATCAGCAATAGTACAAAGCATCTGCGAATGAAGATCAGGTATCTTTACACTTTTATATGACACCAATGATAATACCAGTCTAATTTTATTAATGAATTCATTAATTGAATATATAATTATCAAGAAAGACATCGGTTATCCTGTCTTACCATATTAACCAATTTCAATAACGGTGAAATTGGATTTTCTTTTCATAATCCCGCATCTGGTGACTTTTAGAAAGATCTAAAAAAACAATTGCTCTTTGTTCTACTCCAAAGAGATAGAATTTCTTCAAGAGAGCTTCTAAGAGCAAGATATAGTAAGTATTTAAAAAAATTGATGAAGGCAACAAATATGTCGCTCTTGGATACTCGTCTCCAGCTAAGAATATCATAAACAGATAAAAATTGCTCCATGGCTTCTTGATCTCTTCTAAATCCAGCCTGAAGAATATGATTTCTCTTTCTATCTTTCATCTAAACAGTAATACTAAGGATAATAATCTGTCTAATAATTTCACCCCAACCAGAGTAAAAGCAACGCCTCTGTAATATTCTAGTAATTTTAAGTCACCTTTATTGGTGGTGGGGACTATCTCAGTAATATTCCAGATCTTTGGAATCTTTCCATTCCTCCTGATGGTTTGAAGTAGAAAAGTAGAGTCTTCGCCATAGATAATTCCGAACAGTAAACTTCAAAGTCGTTAAATAGTACCTTGTACCATCCTAATTCTAATCTATCACCATCCAGAGCCTTATGCAATGTTAATCCCATCAATACAGTTCATACTTCTTCCCTATTGATAATGTGATTTATATCCAAAGGAAAATCCTTCCTATGATCAAGAACCTCTATCCGTCGATAAAGTTATTTTGAATTACCAGTACTATCTCTGGAAAGTGCTTTATAACAGTCAGACCGCCTTTTCTTACCCTTACCAGGCGAGGTTATTAGATTATCAGCTTCGTCCTGCACTGCACTAAGCATATGCTTGACTTCCAGGGACTCGCTAAATAACCTCCTCACCCACTTCCAATACTCTCTACCATTTTGACTAGGTACGATTATGCACCTTTATCAAGTAACTTAGTCCATCTGTCGCAACTCATAGTTCGAATAAATCCCTTGACCTCCTTCCTTTTCTTAGAAATGTCTAGGTAAAGCTTCTTTACCTTTTTTGGAGGGATTCTAAATTTAGTGGATTTATGTCACTCCGCCTCAGCTAGATCTTACGCCCTAATTTCATTCAAAGCTGAAGGGGTAACGTAGAGCCTGTTAGCTATACGGTTTGGCGCCTTGTACAAGGTCAAATTATCCGGAATCTTCATCGATGTATCTACAAGAATTGCAGTAATTTCGTCAGGTTCTATATTAGAGGCATCTTCAAGGTTTGTAAGATTCACCAAAATATGGTAGAAAATTCCCCTTTGCATGTTATCTTACCTCTCAGGGGCTAGGAAATTCTTAAATGATGCCGTAATAATAATTTTATGATCTCTTTTCTTACTGCTTAGTAAGCTTCCCAGAATTAGCAAATGATCGGATATTTTTTAGTTTTAATTTACCCTTGCATTGATAAAATTTCCCTTTTCAGCTTTGTTAACAATTAAATTAACAATACTTGACAATTTTTTGTCTCCGTTACCGAAAAAGGGCTTGAAACTACCAGAAAAATCAACTGCACTATCAACAGTATTATGCAATTTCAAATAAATACCGAGAGAAGAGTTTGACATCTTGAAATCGTCGAAAATAATGCAAGACATTTCAATAACGTCAAAGCTCCAGGTTTGAAAAAGTTCTATGAGTTTACTATTAGTCGAAGCCCTCTCAATAGTAGAATTACAAAGAAGATTAAAGGAGACAAACTTAAGAGTTTGCTCATTTAGCTGGGCTTGAGCTACTACTAGCTTACCCTCAATTACGGATACTCTTTGAGTAAGTTGACCCTGAGAAATTTATATTAAACCCCGTAATTGGAACCTTCTCTTGTACAATCATCGAAAAAATTTTATCCTGGAATAATAATAGCCCATTTACTCTCTCTATAGAAGGATTTCTTGTAGCATTACAACCTTCGGGCATAGAATTCTTAGCGTTTCAAAGTATTTGAGGCGTTGAACTCTGAAAACTCTAATTTTAAGAAGAAATAACGTTCCGATAGGTCCGGTATAATCTTCCACATTCTAGGATATATCATCGAATGGATATCTTTACCCTTGATCTATACTATAGCATCTCTGATCTCACATATAATTATAAACGGTATCAATATTTTTTTCGTCACTGAAAGTCACAAAATCATCGCTATAGCATCCTTCACAGAATCCAAAATTGTTTTTAAAGTGGATCTCCCTGCAAAAATATCTTATAAGTCGAAGAACCTCATGGCCTGATAACCACTTGAGGCATCAAACTCGTCGATCGTTCCATAGACACTTAAATTATCATCATAACTACTAATCATTATTGAGATCTTGGTCCCCGTTTCTATTATATAGATGAGCTTTTCTCTCCATTACGAATCCAAATTCATGCTCGATTTTACCAAGGGGTTCATTGTATATCGATTATCTCGTCCTATTTTTACACTTAACGAGAAGGATGGTGTGTCTAAGAGTCCTTCCTGGATGTCCTCAATATGTCTGCTGTTGGAGGCTGGTAACACGGCAGAAGATTGTGGATTCCGAATTGAGTTGGACTCGTCTTTAGAGAAATCTGCCCCATGAATTGGAGGGGTGAATTCGGTTGGCGAGAAGGGAGAGTTAATCATCGGCAATCTGCGGTTAAGTTTAGTATTAATAAAATAATGCTAGTGCGAAAGAAGTTCTAGTACGTATTATTCGAAGTTATAGTCCGTGGGAAACTCGTAATTGATAGTGTACGGTTATAGAACGTTTCTACAGAGTTGAGTATAATTTAAGGGTAATAATAATAACTTTAACTAATTGAATTTGTAAATAAAAGGCTTTTTAAAAAATAAGATTTTATTTAAATATTTTACTAAAAGAATAAAAGGGCGAGAGGGAATCACCAAGATACCCACTCTTGAATATATATATGAAAAAGCTATTCTCTATTATCTTTACAAGACTTGTTGTTTGTACTTGTACTCTTTAGCATTAATGGAACCTTGCCTAGGCTGAAACCTAGGTCTTACTTTAATACATTAATAGCTATTTATGTGCCCAAATATAGGCCACATAAAGAATAGGACTTGATGGTTAATGTGGGGCAATATTCCCCACCTGTCTACCGCCTATCATTTCGAACATATTTTCTTTGATTAATACTTTGAATTTGAGTTGATATTCGCTAAACAGTGGAGGCATGACCAAAAACATTTATTGTGTCTCCGCAAATAATACTATGTACCGATAAGGAAACAAGATGGCAATGGCAGATCTTCAACGGCCTGACGTCATTACAGTTTACCATTTCACTCACCCCATGGCCTAACTACTAGTCAGTTTCACTATGTTTCAGGGTACTTTCGTCTACGTGACATGCAAGGGACCTTTATTTATTTTTTTTTTTTTAGAGTTTATTAAACATAATTTAAAAGTATACAAAAACTAATAAAAAAATATTTAAAAAGTTAAAAAAATATTAAATAAATAATTTTTCAACCAACCCCCCTCCGCCGCTCTAGCAGCTC
>LSSN01003604.1:0-10040 GCA_001970855.1 Smittium culicis | reverse complement strand
TTCTTGGAACCTGAAGACAATGGTTTCAAGTAGTCATAATCTTTTATGTTAACCATAAGCTCTAGCGATCCATTCAAATAAATAGATAAGGTTTCATTGGTTGACACGACTTTGAATCTGATAGTTTCTGATTGAGGTAATGCTTTTGTGCTTTGGATATATTCCTCGCCTAAATAGTAAGTTTGGTCTGAGTTGAAAATCTTGATGAGCATTTGGCTTTCTGTATCCAGTCCAGATTCTCCGGAAACAATTAGATGATAGTCTGAAAATTGGTCTACATCAAATTCTAGCGTAAAAAACAATGAATTACATGGGATTTCTCGTACTTGTTGTGTATCGTAAATAATGCCGTCAAAATTAGGAGATGCGGGAATGTCAATAACATCTTCTAAAGAGTAATTGCATGAAGATAATGATTCAGTTGATGATTGAGTTGATGATATAGTTGATGATTGAGTTGAAGATTCAGTTGATGATTCAGTTGATGATTCAGTTGATGATTCAGTTGATGATTCAGTTGATGATTCAGTTGATGATTCGGTTGATGATTCAGTCGATGATTCAGTCGATGATTTGCTGCTGAATATACATTCTTCTGTACCATTTCCGCATGTTAGAATGATGTTCGAAACTGAAGCCTCATCGCTATCAGCAGCAAAGTAGAGTTTCTTGGAACCTGAAGACAATGGTTTCAAGTAGTCATAATCTTTTATGTTAACCATAAGCTCTAGCGATCCATTCAAATAAATAGATAAGGTTTCATTGGTTGACACGACTTTGAATCTGATAGTTTCTGATTGAGGTAATGCTTTTGTGCTTTGGATATATTCCTCGCCTAAATAGTAAGTTTGGTCTGAGTTGAAAATCTTGATGAGCATTTGGCTTTCTGTATCCAGTCCAGATTCTCCGGAAACAATTAGATGATAGTCTGAAAATTGGTCTACATCAAATTCTAGCGTAAAAAACAATGAATTACATGGGATTTCTCGTACTTGTTGTGTATCGTAAATAATGCCGTCAAAATTAGAAGATGCGGGAATGTCAATAACATCTTCTAAAGAGTAATTGCATGAAGATAATGATTCAGTTGATGATTGAGTTGATGATATAGTTGATGATTGAGTTGAAGATTCAGTTGATGATTCAGTTGATGATTCAGTTGATGATTCAGTTGATGATTCAGTTGATGATTCAGTTGATGATTCGGTTGATGATTCAGTCGATGATTCAGTCGATGATTTGCTGCTGAATATACATTCTTCTGTACCATTTCCGCATGTTAGAATGATGTTCGAAACTGAAGCCTCATCGCTATCAGCAGCAAAGTAGAGTTTCTTGGAACCTGAAGACAATGGTTTCAAGTAGTCATAATCTTTTATGTTAACCATAAGCTCTAGCGATCCATTCAAATAAATAGATAAGGTTTCATTGGTTGACACGACTTTGAATCTGATAGTTTCTGATTGAGGTAATGCTTTTGTGCTTTGGATATATTCCTCGCCTAAATAGTAAGTTTGGTCTGAGTTGAAAATCTTGATGAGCATTTGGCTTTCTGTATCCAGTCCAGATTCTCCGGAAACAATTAGATGATAGTCTGAAAATTGGTCTACATCAAATTCTAGCGTAAAAAACAATGAATTACATGGGATTTCTCGTACTTGTTGTGTATCGTAAATAATGCCGTCAAAATTAGGAGATGCGGGAATGTCAATAACATCTTCTAAAGAGTAATTGCATGAAGATAATGATTCAGTTGATGATTGAGTTGATGATATAGTTGATGATTGAGTTGAAGATTCAGTTGATGATTCAGTTGATGATTCAGTTGATGATTCAGTGGATGATTCAGTTGATGATTCAGTTGATGATTCAGTTGAAGATTCAGTTGATGATTCAGTTGATGATTCAGTTGAAGATTCAGTTGATGATTCAGTTGATGATTCAGTTGATGATTCAGTTGATGATTCGGTTGATGATTCGGTTGATGATTCGGTTGATGATTCGGTTGATGATTCATTTGATGATTCAGTTGATGATTCGGTTGATGATTCAGTTGATGATGATGACGAAGAAGATTCGGACAACGATTCAGATGATGAGGATATTTTGCATTCGCTATTTTCATTAAAGCACGATGCTACGATGTTTATTACGTTTACACCATTTTTTTCTGATCCAAATGCTATGTATTTATTTCCGCTGGATAGATAATCGATATAATTGTTATTGAGAGAGTTTATTGAAAACACGTTTCTCCCCATAATGTTAATCGAAACTGTATTTTCGTCAACAATTATTATGACTCTAGTTGTTGAGCTTTTAGCTCTTAGTGCAGATATTTTAACTGTTTGCTCATTTAATGAATAATCACCCGAGACTACACCTATTTTACCATTGATCGATAAATTTGAATTTGAGTCATCGTGTCCAGTCATTAGAAAGTATAAGTCCGAGGACATATCTACATCGAATGATAGCTGAAAGTTTATTGAGCTACATGGTATTGTAATGATTTGTTTAGTATCGTAAATTGGCTCTACTGATCCCGAAGACCCAGGTAGGTTGGTAATATCAACCAACTCGTGTATACACGGTAAATCTGAAACGTCAGTTGAAGATTCTGATATGGATTCGGTACTTGTCTCTGATGTGGATTCGGTACTTGTCTCTGATGTGGATTCGGTACTTGTCTCTGATGTGGATTCGGTCGATAGTGTGGTCTTTGTTTGTGAATTTGAGGCTTTACATTCATCTGATCCGTTTAAGCAGGATAGAATTATATTTCTGATAGATGTACCATCATAATCAGCTGCAAAGTATAGTTGTTTAGTTCCTGTAGATATATAGCTGGGGTATTTATATTCTTCTGGGTTAATAGATCCTACTAATACGTTATCCCTATACATTGATAGTTCTTTATTGCTGGATTTAATCTTTATTTCAGTTGTGTCTCCAGATGGGTCAATGTAGTCAAACTCAAAAACATCTTCGCCCAATGAATAATCTCCGGAAATTATTCCTATCTGACCTTTCATTGCAACATCTTTCATTAGCCCATTCGAATTTGTAATTGTGAAGTAAATATCGGATGTTTTTTCTACTTCAAACGTAAACTCAAAATCTAAAGAAGAACATGGGATTATTTTTACTTGATTAGAGTCGTATATTGGTATTGGGTTGTCGATGCTTCCTTCAAGGTTCAAAACGTCACCAATTTCTGAGCTACATATATCTACAATTGAATCGGTTGTTGATGTGCTGGGTTCAACTTCACTCCATGTGCTGGATTCAACTTCGCTCCATGTGCTGGACTCTTCTTCCACTTCACACTTATTTTGATTGTTTAAGCAAGATACAACAATACTTTTTACGTTTGTTCCATCTATGTCTGCTCCTAGGAACAATTTTTTAGGGCTTGATGATAAGAATGTAGAGTAAGTAGTCTCATTGGTAAATACGTATGTCTTTTGGATTGTGTTTTCATATAGAGTAATACCTTGTGGTGTTGAAATTATCTCCACTAACTTTAAATCGTCCTCTGGTTTAATGTTATCGTCTTGATATTTTACACCGCTTACCATGTACAGCCCTGTCATTGCGCCTATAATTCCTTCTACATCATCGTTTACATACAAGCCCTCGCCATCAGTTATTGAAAAATAAATATCAGATGAAGAATATACTTCCATTGAAATTTTGAAGTTCAAGCCTGTGCAAGGTATTTCTTTATATTGCGTTAGATCATAATAATAATTTCCTAAAGTATTCGTTATTACTATATTATCCATGTTTCCTAAACTGAAATTGCAGCCATTTTGGTCATCCTGCTTTTTTATAATATTTTTGTCATTAATCGTTATTTTCGATGCATGTTTGCCAACGTGATTTTGGTTCCAGTTGCTATTGGTAACATTTTTATCCCCAATTGATGATGTGCTACCAGTAGCATACACTTTGTTAAAAGCTGAAACTCCCAAAATAGCTGATGCTAGTGCGTGCCCAATATACATTTTGAGCAGTTAATGTATAGTACTCTTGAATATTGTAGATAATATATAAAATGAAGCTGACTTTAATAAGAATGAAATTCTCGAGTAGTTATTGAGTTAATTAAACATTGGGTCTTTTTATCTATTTATATTAGCAGTTCAAAACTTTATAATTTAGGTTTACTTGACTTAATTAACTCTTGATTTCAGCGCATTTTACATTTATTTATTTTTGTTACTTAGTTCAAGTATAAATATGGGCTGTTCAATTCGGCGTATTGTTTTTTTTGTAATATAGGTAGTTTTTATCTAATTTATAGTATATACATTTTTGTTTTAACTGGGAGTTGGAGAGCCCATTACTAAGCGCTAAATAAAATAAAAATCATACGCTGGCAATAATAATATCTTATTAACTATTAGCCTATTGCTAGCAAAGGCAAATTAGACAACAGTAATTTTTACCTGTTAATACGCTATTATTTCCACAATAGCTTAGACATGAAACTCTAAAAAGCCTAAAAACATTGAAAAAACTTATTTGAATAAAATTTATGAAACATAGCTTAACCCTTTCCCGTTCAACCTTTTATAAAATAATTGATTTTGTGATTTATAATTATTAAGCTAGTTTATTATTTGCTGGAATTTTACAATATACCAATATTATTTAAGGCCTTGGAATTAAAGAATTTTAATTGAACACAGTTGGATATATTTAGGGAATCAAAAATAGTCTACCACTGTGAAACAGCTTAATAATTATATTATATTTCGAATTACATATCAAGAGATTAAGAATTGATAATTTGTAATAGCTTTATATGTATCAGTATACTTAATTGAATTTCTATTTATAAACGCGCGTATTAATGGATAATTTATTATTACGTACGTAAAATGAGGCTCAGATTTATAATGACGCTTATCTAACTACTATATTTATCATGATCGAATTTGTAATATCACATCACTTAATGGAATATATTAATAAACTTATACTTTACCAACTGGTTGATAAATATTTACCCTTTACCAAGCTGTAGATTGTTTTTAATCTTCATAATATAGCTAACAGATTTCGATGACAATAATTTAACTCCGGGATTATAAATAGCATTGTATTGTTATTATATAATAGCAATGATTAAATTTCATTATTAATCATATGCGAATCATTCAATTCATTCTATCAAAAAGTGTTGGACGGGAAAGGTTTAAACCTTTCCCGTACAACACTTTACAAATAAATAAATATATTGATTCGCTAATGATTTATAATTATATTTATTTTTAGCTGTTAACCCTTTCGCGGGCGGTAGACTATTTTTGATCTACTAAATATTGCCAACTATGCTCAGTTAAAATTCATTAATTCCGAGGCTGTAAGAATATTTGGTTATATAGTATTATAACAACAAATAATAAATTTGCTTATAAATCGTAAACGAGTCAATAAATTCGATTTTTTTAATCTTGTTGGACGGGAAAGGGTTAAAATACTATAAACCAAATATTCTTATGGCCTCGGAAATAAACACTTTAATTGAATATATTTGGCTATATTAGGTAAATCAAAAATAGTCTACCGCGCGTGAAAGGACTATAGGACTAAATAAATTCAATGCAGAAATTATGAACTATTTTTTTAACCCTTATTATGATCGCTCTTATTATATTAATTGCAGCGCAGATATTTTTAATAAATTACTTTCTTTTAATTTCATCATCACGGGGATTTGTGTCAAATTCTTGGATTGATTTATTCACCGGTGATTATTCAGAGCTATTTTCATCTGCTTTTATAATTAAGCAGGCAAATTTGAGATAATTATCGGTATTATAATTTTTTAAAGTTTAAAATCCCTAACGCCATTGATAGAGTATATTTCTGAAAAGGGAAATCCGAAATTTAATCATATATAATCTTTTTTCTATTCTATTTATTTGTTTTTACAGTTAACTTTTTATAATTACACATTTATCTATCCAAATGGTACAGACGTGGATATTCTTAACCTTTTCCTGCGTTGTTGATAGTTTTATATCTACCAAATCTAGCCAACTGAATTTTATTAATATAATACAATATAATTCCGAGATTCTATAAAATTTTATCTTACACCAGTGCACTAGTATACAATAAATTTAATTATAAACGATAAAGGAATCATTAGTGTTGATTTTTTAACTATTTCACGAGCAAGAGACTATTTTTGATCTGCAGAATCTAATAAACTGAACTCAATAAAACAAAAATAATTTATAGGTTCAATCATTTATTGGATATGAATTATAGCAATAAATAATAATTTGTTTACATGTCGTAAACGAATAAATAAATCTACTATAATAACTGTTTTCCGTTCAAAATTATTTAATCTTTTCACGAACTGTAGATTATTTTTGATCAGCTGAATATAACCCTTTCCTGGGCGGTAGACTATTTTTGACCTACAATATAAAACCAACTGATTTCATCAAAAACAGTTTAATTCCGATTACTTAAAAATATTGGTTAGTTGGAGAATAATAGCAAATAATAAATTTACTTATAAACCATAAACGAATCAATAAATTCGGATTATTTAAGAGAATTGGACGGGAAAGGGTTAAATAATATCGATATTTTTCACATCGAATACAAAATAATTCATAGCTTTTAACCCTCTTAGTCCTGACTTTTTCAAGTTTCAAATTAATAAAATATGCATTTGACATTATTCGCCTAATTCAGGTAACTCGCGTTATTCGCAAAAATTTGAAATGCAACAAAAAAAATTTAAATTTTTATTTGATATATGATATATGATGATTCTTTTCTTCGGTGATTGGACAATACAGCGTTTCTGATTCCTTTAGCCATTTAGCGGGCCAAAAATTTTGAATGTAAAAAAAATAATTGGGATATTCTTAGGGGAAGCAGGACTATTATTCATAGAAATTCTATTTGCTTATTTTTATTAGGCAAAGCTATTGGTTGTGACAAATATTTCATTCGATGAAATTTTCTAAATTGATGTAAATAGCAGTAAAGATAACAAGTAGGAAAAACTTGAAAGAAAAAGTTCCGCTCCTCTAAATAATTTCCCATATATAGTTGTCTAAATATAGACTAAATAGTTTATAATTGGATTAATTAAAATATCGTAACCAAATAAGTTTATACTTTTATATTATTTACCTACTTGCAATTATATCAGCGAGTTTTTGCACGGGTCAACTTCGTTATTGGCGACTATTATACCATTTTTATATTTTATTACAGAAAATTCCTTTTATTCGCGGATTTTTCAAGTACAATTTTTTCATAACAAATTAACATAATTACGCTGTAATCAGCGCATAACTTGAACATTGTTATTCGCGAAATTTCGAAATTCGCAAACATTCAAAATTTGTCCTTTTTTAATTTATGCGATTTGTTTTCTTCGATTATTTGGCAATCTAATATACCTGATTATTCTAAACCTATAATGTGCCAAAAATCTTCAATTTATTATAAACTCATAGTTAACTATAACTATTTAAAATCATTTATTATTGGATAAAATATTATATAATATCCAATTAAGTCTATAATTCTTTACTATTTATCTACTTTTTATTGGACTTTTGAGTTTTGACACGGGTCAAACTCGTTATATGCGAGTCTTTCATAACATTTTAACCCTTTCCCGTCCAACACTCTTAAAAAAAGTCTATTTATTGAGTCGTTTATGATCTATAAATATATATATTATTTGCAGCAATATTAAATATACCAATAATTCTAAAGGCCTGGGAATTATGTTACTTTTAATGAATCTAATTTGATAAATTTGGTAGATCAAAAATGGTCTACCGCCCGTGAAAGGGTTAATATTTTACTGCATAAAATTCCCTTTATTTGCGAATTTTTAATGACAAATTAACATAATTATGCTGTAATCAGAGCTTAAATTGAATCTTGTTATTCGCGATTCTTGCTATTCGCGAAAACATTTTTTAAAAAAAGTTCGCGAATGACTAGGGTTACCTGTATAAAGAGTTACAGCGATGAAATTACATAATTATTTTTTAACCAGTAAATAAAGTCTAGTATTTTTTTAGCAAATAATACTTTCAGAATTGGATGGATAATGGAAATGCCTATCAATTCTGTCAATAATCTATGCAATTTTTGAATTCCCAAGCCAATAAAATTAAGCTGAAACAAAGTGCCCCTTTCGTTTATAAGCCCACATATAATATGCATTGAACTTTTCGATAATTGTTGGAAATTTTTGTTTATATATCTTTTATTCGCTTATAATTATAAAATCCATACAATTTCTACTTACGATCATAGCTGAAATAAAAAGATGAATAATGACTCTAAAGCTACCAAGTCCAAGTAAATTAATACCTTCCATCCAACACTCATTATTTGTATATATCTATTGACTCGTTTATGAATTATAAATTTATTTACTATTTGATGCTATTCTACAAAAAGCCAATAAATGATTACTACTCACAATTCTTTTTTTTGGTCACCAATTCTAGAATACTAGATTCAACAAAAATAATAAAATCTCGAGATACATATAATCATACTGTATTAGTATTACTGCAATAAATAATAAATTTGCTTAACCCTTTCCCGTCCAACACTCTTTAAAAAAATTAAATTTATGATTCGTTTATGATTTATAAGTAAATTTATTATTTGCTGTAATTATACAACAGGCCAATAATTCATATTGCCTCGGGATTAAGGAATTATAATTGAGCACAATTGGCTATACTTGGTAGATCAAAAATAGTCCACCGCCCGTGAAAGGGTTAAAATCATAATCGAATCAATAACCCTTTCTGGGGCAAGTAGTCTTAAACTTATTTAAAAATTGTAATTGGATAAGCCATATTATATTTATTAGCTATTTGATCTATTTAATTTATCAGCCAATAACTTATTATTATCTCTTATTAATTTATCATTTTGTCGTTTGGTTGGATAATTTTGGTAGTTCAAAAAAGGCCAACCGCCCCTGAAAGGGTTAATTTATTTTTTTAAAGAGTGTTGGACAGGAAAGGGTTAACCCTTTCGCGGGCGGTAGGCTATTTTTGGCACACCAGATATAGCCAACAGCGCTCGATTAAAATAATTTAATTCCGAGATTTTAAATATTATTGTTGTATTTTAAATTTGCAACAAATAATAAACTTGCTTATAAATCGTTAACGAATCACAGTATTTTTTTTTAAAGAGTGTTGGACGAGAAAAGGTTAATGCATTTGAAATATATATATGGGAGATGATCTCAAGGATCGGAACTTTTCCCATAAAGTTTTTCCTACTTTGCAACATATTTTTATTTTTAAATCTTAATAAAAATTATCGTCGAATGAATAATCTAAAACAACCAATAACTTTGCCTAATAAAATTAAGCAAATAGAATTTCAAAGAAAAAAAGTTTCGCTTATCCAAAGAATTTCCCATATGGGGGATTCTGAACGAAGAGAGCACTTTGTTGCAATTTAATATTATTGGCTTGGACAATAAAAAATGTAAATGTTATTGGCGGCATTGAAAAGGCGTTTCGTTTTTTCTATTTATTCTTTTAATTGTAAAATTTTTATTTGCTATAAAAAAGAAATGATTTTGCTCATTGGCTATAATTTTTTAATTCAAATTTCTACACTGCAACACTTATCACTATAAAATGACTCCTTCATAAAGAATCTCCCATATATATGTAGTATGTGGATGTGATCCCTATGTGGATGTGATCCTTTTTTGAAGATTCGTGATCCCTATGTGATTGTGATCCTAATAGTTCTAATTGGCTAAATCCCCAGTTTTTTTTAGAATCTAGTAGCAAATAAAACCCAATTGATATTTTTGATTAACTTTATAATGGCCAATAAGCTTATGATATAATTCATTTCCTTTTGGAGGACTCTGATTGAAGGGGGAGCTTTTAAGCGTAAAGAACTATAGTTTATACCCCTTTCCCGAGAAGTAGACTATTTTTTACCCACGAGATATAGCCAACTGCATTCAATTAATAAATTTTATATTCCAA